>JAJPUD010009390.1:0-23142 GCA_023553655.1 Myrmecobius fasciatus
AGTAGATCAAACAGGAGTATTAGGAGAGCCTATTAAACTCTGCCATGAAAAATGACAACATTGTGCTTTATGAGGGTCACTCAGAACAGTAAATATTTAATTCAAATGTGGTAAGGGATCTTGTAAACTTAGCAGGATCTAACTAGCATACACATGCTAGATTTTATCAGAAAATGGGCACATATCTCTCACCTGTTTTTTTTTTCTCCAATTCCTGCCTTTAAGGGACCATCAGCAATTTTTATCAATGTCCAGGGAGCTAGTTTAGTTAAATGTTAAGTATCTCTTAAGACACTGGGAATATAATAATGAAAAAAATACCATACCTTCAGATTGCTTACTTTCTATCTAAGGTTATGGGGCTAAAAGAATAAAGCCAACATTGTAGAGATCAGTGAAGAGCTAGTGAGTATAGAAAGCAAAGGGAAAAGAGTTAAAGCTTCTAGATTTGGGAATAAAATTTCCTATGTATGCTTCTCCAAGAGATTGGAGGAATAGCATAGGCTAAAATGACTTTGAACTTGAAAAAGATGTGACTTGTCATCATATTTGTTTTTTCCCTCCTTTTCCTTTATGTTCTACCAACATTAAAGTGGAAAAATCATCTAACACTTTGTTATAAATGAATAGTGCTGCTCTAATGATCAAATCATCTCACCCTTATCAGGGAATTGCTTAAAGTGCTTGATTTCTTTTTGTTGTATTTCACAAGAAAACAAAGAATTAAAATTTAAACTGAACTTCAGCAATGAACTGGGCTGTTCTCTAGGGAATGGTGGAAAGTTATTACTTATAATTGTGAAATACAACCTTTAGGATACACTTAGTTAGAATTTATGTCTAAAGAATTCTGCAGCAAAATAAAATATACTGGGGAAACTTCATGTAGGCTAGACATGTCTGCATTCAACAAAAACATAGTCCATCAAAGTAAAGGAATTTTAGCACTGCCTCCCATGTGTGCCTTCAGGAACCAAATAGCAAAGGATTCTAATATAAGTTTGATTAAAGTACATTGGAAAATGTACTTTCTATGTGGCATGATCAGTATGTTGAAGGAATGTTATATCTAATGTTTAGTCTATACCTAAACTTAGTGAGTGGATCCCAGAGACTTAAACCTTTTCTTGGAAAGTGTGTTGCTCTCAGATTTTGATGAATCAGCTGCCATTCCATTACCAGACTTTAAAAGTGATCCAAGTTTGGAAAAAAATCAATACATAAAAACTCTAGACTTAGCCATTTTAAAGCAAATATTTATGTTGAACTTTGTGCTGGAGGGTGTCAGGATGCAGAATGCATTATGGAAGCCCATGATCAGCAGCCTTCTCATTTCAGGTCTGGTGTCAGAGAAGTGGCAAAAAAGCTAAACAGCAACAATGAAGTATAATCTCACATCTTAAATGAGCATTTAAATCACCAATCTGGAATAGCATGTCTCTGTGACAGAAAGAAGTGCCTGCTCATCAGGGGTCACATGAATAATTAACACCATGTCTGTGAGTACAGAAGGGCTGCTTGGGAAATGCTCCGGAAATGCACTGTTACCTTGTGTTTTTGTTGACATGACTGAAGCGACTGATTAGGAGGTAAAGGAGGCTTTCTTTTAAATCTTTAATAAACATTATGGAGCTTAATTCATCAGCCAATGTAACAACTCTATACCTTTTCTATAAAACATAAATTCAAAACATTAATAACATAAAGAACTAGGAGCAACCTTGACTATAGCAATAGATGATCTTATTTTATGAAGAAATGTGAATAATATGTAATTACAGCTGGGAAAGAAAGCAATATCTAATGGCCAATGTTCTGGTTTGATTTGTTTTTCTAGGTATAACTTTACTTGATTTTTAATGAAATAAACCAAAAGATTGATATCTACTGCACCTGATCCTATCCTGTCCCACACATCATCACTTTCTGGGTTGCAGTTTTTCATAATACCTAAATATTTCCTTCTTCTTCATAACTCTTGCCATATTAATCATAAAAATAGGCCCAAATCATTAGACATTTTCCCTGAAGGAACTTGGATGGGAAGATTTTAAATAGCAAAAGGAATTTCTGAGAGCAATAAACTCTACATGAATTAAGGGTATAGGAGGTCAGATGCACTTTCATTAAAAACGTGCAGTTTAGTCTTAGAAACACATAAGCAACTAAAGTGAGCATCTATTCCAACCTCACTTGATTAATGTGGAAACAGTCCTGGAGAAACTTGCTTTAAGGTTGTGGATATGGATTTGAAAGGCTTTTTGGAGCATTGTGAACTTAAAGGTGAAAGAATCTTCCAAATCTAACAAATGCAAACCTTGAATTTTACAGATTTTTTTTTTAAAAAAAAGAGCAGTTAAATGACTTGTACAGAAACATACTGCTAAGTGTCTGGGGCAAGTTTTGAACTGGGATTTTCTTACTCAAAGTACACGACCCTCTTTCCCCTACATTTAGCCAGTGCTAGAGATGGCCCTAGGATCAATGATGCCTGGCTCTGTGACCAATATTTTATATTTTTCTTTTCTGGAAATGGATTTCATAGTAGGAATTATTTTGACCTGATCCAACTGGAAATTCTGACTAAAACATAAAAAATAATTGTTTAGAGAAATGCAAATTAATACAACTCTGAAGTATCACTGATAACAGGAAAAGATTATGATAAATGATAGGGGAATATGGGAAAACTGGGATACTAATACATTGTTGGTGGAGTTGTGAACTGATTCAAGCATTCTAGAGCACAATTTTGAACTATGCCCAAAGTTCAGCTGCATATTGTTTGATCCAGCACTGTCTCTACTGGACCTGTATCCCAAAGAGATCATAACAAAGGGAAAAAAGATCCACATTTGCTGTAAATGTTTTTAGCAGCCCTTTTTATAGTGGCAAGGAACCAGAAAGTGAGGAGAATGTAAATAAGTTATAGTATATTAATATTACAGAATATTACTGTTCTATAAGAAACAATCTGTGGCATGATTTCAAAAATGCCTGGAAAGACTTGCATGAGCTGATGCTAAGTGAAGTGAGAAAACATTGTACCCAGCAAGAAAAAGATTATGTGATGATCAATTTTGATGGACATGGTTCTTTTCAACAGTTAAGTGATTCATGCTAATTCCAAAAGACTTATAATGGAGAGAACCATCTGCATCCAGAAACAGGATTGTCAAGACTGAAAGTGCATCACAACATTTTTTTTCACCTTTTTTGTTCATGTTTGCTTGCTTTTTGTTTTTTTTTTTCTCATTTTTTTCCTTTCTGATCTGGTTTTTCTTATGCAGCATGATAAATATGGAAATATGTATAAAAATTGTACATGTTTAACATATTGGAGTATTTGCTGTATCAAGGAGAGTGTATGGGAAGGGAGGGAGAAAAATTAGGAACACAAGGTTTTGCAAGGGTGAATGTTGAATACTATCTTTGTATGTAATTTGAAAACAAAAAGCTATTTAATAAAATAAAATATTTAAGTTAGATTTAAATCATTGGCATTTATTCTTAGTACACATAAATACAATTAAAACTTGACCCCCCTCCCATCATTCAACAACTTCCCCTCCTTTAGAATCAATGTCTAACTTCAAATTTACTTCCTCATCTTCTCAATGACATCATCACCTGACTTTCCTCACTAACTTTGGCCTTTCTATCCAACCTCATTCCTAATATCAAACTTTACCTCTCTGTATCTTCATTTCCTTATTGGTACTTTAAGATGATCTGATTATATAAATGATAATTCCCTTTTAAATAAAAAGAATTTTATGATCATTTTATTCTGTAAAATTAAATGTTTTATGATTCTAAAATATTATAATTCTAGAAAGAAAATTCTAAGTGAAAGCAAAAAGTTATAATAAGTATGGAATAGGATTAAACACATTTTTTTTTAATGAAAATTACCTCTATAAATGCAGATAACAATTTGTTTTGCAATTGTTAAGAACTTGACTGGTACATTGAGAGCTTAAATAACTTGCTCAAGATCACACAATGAATATATTTCAAAGGCAAAGCTTGAACCTTGACGCCACGTGTCTATCTGTCTCTCTCTGTCTATCTGTCTGTGTCTCTGTCTCTGTCTCTCTCTCCACTTATTTAAATTCATACTATACTATACTCATTTCAAATTAGAAACTAAGGCATCAAAGCTTAAAACTTCACAATGACTTTCAAGAATTTTACTCTCTTTCTCTCTCAGTGTGTGTGGGATACCTATATATTAGTCCCTATGTATACACAAATGTATGAAGTGTCTAAATATTATATATATATACATATATATAGTGTTTCTTCATCTGCATGCTTGTATACATATATACACACTATACAAAGAAGTGATATATAGATATTATATAACATGTATATTTATACATACATGTGCTTATGTTTATATGTACATGTTTGTGTATATATGTATACATGTATATTGTGTGTCTATATGCATATAAGCTTACATACATACAGAAAGAAAGGATAAGAGAATAAATATTTATTGACTACCTACTATGTTCTAATCACTGCTAATTGCTTTGCAAGTATATGATTCAATCCTCACAACAATTATATGATGTAGATATTAATATTACCAACATTTACAGTCAAGGAAACTGAGGCATAGAGGTTAAGTAGCTTATCAATAATCATATTGCTGGTGTCTAAAGCTAGGTTTGAATTTAGGTCTGTCTTCCTAATTCGAGATCCAATACTCTATTCACTGTACATCACAGCTGCATTCACAGACACACACATTTTTAACACATTATACATATGTAAAATAATATCCATTAAATTATACTTGTATATATCCCCAAACAATAAATAGTTGAATAAATTAATTAGATTATGAAGTAGGAAAGAATGGTTCAAAAATAAAGATTTGAAGTTCTTGACAAGGACAACTTTGAGATTGACATATTTATAATATTTTATTTCCTCTTTTGATTTTACAACCTGAGATAATGTTTTTGAAAAGATGAAGCTTTCTGAAAGTGAATGCATTGGAAAGTCGACTACTAATAGATGCAGAACTTTTTCATATGGTCAGTCTCTCAGCTTTTTCCTCTATCATTCTACCTGTTACTTCTTCCTGAGAGAATCTTCAGAGCTTGATCACATGAGCAAATTCTGCTAACAATTTGCAGATTATGAGGTACAATTAACTGCCATTTAAATTGCCTTCCAGATACCAAGAATACCATCAACCTTATGTTAATGACCATCAACCTTCTTTCTCCTCTGTCCCTGATTTTGATTTCAAATTTCTCCCATCTGTAGAATTTACACATTTAGAATGATTAACTCTATGACAAGCATGCCTAATTTCTGTACTTAAAGACATTAAAAGAGAAATATCCATGTTTATGAATCTGGCCTTTATGGAATTTAGAATTTAGTTCCCCTGAAAATCTGTTGTAGAAATTGCAAAGTGGTTAGCCATTGAAACCAGAATATTGAAGAAACATGTTGTATATGCCTGACGTTAATATAAAAGATTGTACAGCACCAGATTCCAGTAACATATTATTATTTTGCAAAAATTACAACCCAAATTGGAAATAATTTCACAATATAAATTAGTACACTCTCATAACAGATGCAAAGAGATTTAGGAAAACAAACCTAACCTTTAAACTCTATAATCTTGTTCATGGCTCTACTCTAGCAACCTTAATCTGGGATTAAAGAATCAAATTCCCTTCTGTTAACTGACTTACAAATGCAGTCTTTCTCTCTTTACAATTATTTCCTTATTAAAACTCTTTCATTTTTCATAATAGCCACCTAAATTCTTTTAAAAAAACATATATAATTTTTGCCAAAATGTTTACTTAAAAAAAAAAAAACGTTTTTCAAAAATACCAAGCATGAATCCTGAGGGTCTTTTGGAATGTCTTAAAATTCTTCTTTTGCCCAGATTCATCAAGGCTTGCAGTCACCATTTCTAATTTTCCCAGTAAGGAATCAAAAGACATTGCTATTAGAAGAAATCTTCTTTGAAAGAGGTTTTTGTTTACTAACCAGTACTGGTTTGGAGAAAGCCCCAGGATTCTGTCCATATTTTCCAGAATATTTAGAAATTATTATAGGTTGCCTGAAGATATATCTAAGATTAAACAAAAAATTCTGTTCTCTCTATGCATGAGCAAATTTTTTTATATATTGATCTGTATCCCTTGGGAATCCCACCAAAAAAGAAATGTTCCATAATCATGTGCCTACCCAAAAAATGATGGAGCAGAGAAAGTGAGTTATATGTATGGTTGAAATGATAAACCTATATAAAAAGTGCTTATATTTGAAATCCAGGAGCTTAGAATTTCAAAATTGTTTCTCCATTCAAATTTTGTATAAGTTATGTCCTAACTCAAGCATAACAATTAAGATTTTTTGTATGTGATAAAGCCCTTTTTACTCTTTCTCATGCTATCTATTAGTCTTTTTTTTCCTGGAATCTCAGGAAGTTAATTTATCTTAGAATCTTCAAAATGATATTGAACTAAACTTTACTTCACATAAACAACTTGTTTCTAAAATTTTCTTTTCATAAATGCACTAAATTAGGCATGTTTTTACCATCTTTTGATCAAAGTGTCTAGAATGAATTGTGGAAATCATCTTTTTTTCTGATTAACATATATATCCAAGACCTCATCCCTTCTTATCAAGACTATTGTAATAGCCTCTAAACAATCGTTGGGGTCTTCAGCCACTTTCATCTAGTTAATAAACTTTCATTAAGCTTGTACTATATCCATGAAGCACTGGAGAAGCAAAGAAAGGCTAAATGATACCCTTTGCTCTCAAGGAGCACCCAATCTGATATATGAAAACAAAATGCAAAGTACAATGCACTAGCAAACTATAAACAGAATAAATTGGTGATTATTCACAGAAGTTTCTTCTACAAGAAATATTTTTCAGACCAAGGGATGAAGCATGGATTTTTATAGAAGGTGGGGAAATTGAAAGAAGCTAGAAAAACCAGGAGGTGAAAAGGAGGGTAAACATTTCAGGCATGAAATATAGCTAGTCAAAATACCTGGAGTTGAGAGATGGAGTCTTGTTCAAGGATTAGCAAGGAGACTACTGACATTGGGTTGCAGAATAAATGAGGGTGGTGAGAGGCAGTAAAGGTTTAAGAAAAGTGGAAAGGAGGGTCAGGTTATTAGGGTCTTTAATCACAAAAAAAAATTATGTTTGCTCCTGGAAGTGATAGGGAGCTGCTGAAGTTTACTAACTTGCTGGGTAATATTGTCTTTCTTGTTGTTCAGTTATTTTTCAGTCATGTTCGACTCTGTGACCCCATTTGGAGTTTTCTTAACAAAGACACTGATATGGTTTGGCATATTATCCAGTCATGCAATATCACACATGGAATAAAGAGAAATTAAATTCAAATAAAGGATCTCAGGCCCCAGGTCCTGCTCTATGCCTTGTAAAATTTCATGTTCACTAGCTACAATACCCTGCTCCAACCTTTCAAAGCCTTCTGCCACATTCATTCATTTGCATTCTGGTACACTGTCCCTTCCATGAAGCTCTTCCTGACAAATTAATAAAGGGATAAACTTCCTCTGGCAATTTATATAAACATCCAATTTTTGTGGTGCTCACTTTTCTCACCAAATACACAGTGATTTTTTTTTCCTTTTTGTATTTGGGGTTGTATTTGTATCACTTACCTATAACTGAACATTTATAAGCTCCACTGAATCCTTTTTTTCTTTTGTCCCTGACACTATTATGTATTCCAGATTTTAAGGTTTTAGAAGTCAAAGGTTGTATCTATTTAACTTAATCTTTACTAAGAAATTCATAGTATGATAGATACTTAAATAATTTGTGCTGATTTTTAAATTAAGAACATACTAACAGGCACATGATTAAATTAGGGTTTTCTGTTGTTTTGCTTCTTGTTTATTTTGTTTTATGACATATCTGAATTTCTTAACTAAATCCCAATGTTTCATAGTTAATACAATAAAAAAAAGTTTTCAGATCTTTGAGGAATTTTGAAACTATTTACTTCATAAACATAGACAACTTGGTGGTGTTTTGGATAGAGCGCCAAGCCTGGAATCAGAAATCCAGCCTAAGACAGACTTCCTAGCTAGATGATCCTAGCCAAGTTATTTAACCCTGTTTTCCTCAGTTTCCTCATATGTAAAATGAACTGGAGAAAGAAATGGCAAACCATTCCAAGAAAATTGCAAATGGAGTCATAAACAGTCATACGAGATGAAATGAATAACCTCAAAGTCTCTCATAGACTTTTTATGTCTTGTTTCTGTTTGCCAAATACCTAGAAAATAGCAACGTGTATTGGTAAAAATTTATTCAAGCATCTTATCTTATTCCATTCACAATTCTAAGTTATCCTACAAACTCAGAAAAGATTTTAGTTTTCCAATAAGGAGCCAATAATGCATTTTATTTACCTTACTTTAATTCCAACTATAAATAGTTCCTCAATCCTCAAGTCTACCTTTTTAGTAACCCTGATTTTCTTATTAGGTTGCATAAAGAAATAACTTAGAATATAGAAGAGATTCTTGAACTCGATGAGCACTAAAGAACCTTTTAAACATCAGCAAATCAATGCACATTATTATACGCTTATTATAGCTGAGTATTAAACGTTAACTAATATCTTCTACAGGGAGAATGCACAAAAATCTGAATTTATAATTCAAAGATTTTATAAAACAAAACCACTTATTAAGGACAATTCTTCCCTCTGACTTGAATTTCTTTAGGCATTGGTCCTAAAAGTACTAGATAAGCCCAGATCACAGCTAGAAAATGTCAGATGTAAAAAGTTCAAACATACTTGTTGCAATACAAAGGGCATCATTTGCTCCCAGGCACTAATGAATTTAATGCTGGTTGGGCATCATGCGATGTCATTAAGTAAATGAATATTCTTTACTATAAGAATGGACTCTAATGAATGAGTTACCTAACTGTGGAACCTAATGGTTCCCACCCTGCTATGCATAGGTATTAGCCTACATTCAGTCCATAAACAAGACATTTATATTATAAGGAAGTTACACTTTTACTTCAATGGTGTTTCCATTAAGTATATTCCCTGAAGTTGTAAGCATCTTACTGAAACATAATATTGGAAAAAAAACAACAATTCTAAATTACTTTTTCTACTTGGAATAATTTGAGGTTTTCCTTTCTTTCACTATTTTCTTTGCTTTAAAATATTTAAAGTGACATGTTCTTATTATTAACTTAAAATCCAAATATACATTTCTTGTAATCTTTTCTATTTTCATAGAATAATAATTCTTTGGCACTGGTAATTTCATTTAATTATATATAAAACTTCAAATGTATCTCAGAGAAGAAAGATAAAATAAAATGGAATTGACTTTAGATGGTTGCAACTGAACCAATTTCAAAGTGTTTCATACTCATATTTGAAAGAACAGGGGATAGGGCACTGCAGCTTCAAGAAAAGTTTACCATTTTTGGGGAATTGATGGGTATAAGGAGAAGTTAATGACATTCACTATAAATCAGCATATATGTGTTTTTTTCCAAATTTCTGCACCTTGAAGATAACCACATATAAAATATTTCATATAAATATTTTATCTTCAGGAATAAGTGATTTTGTTTTGGAGTTTACTTGTGATTTCAATAATGTAAGAAATTCCCTGTGAGATAACTCTATCAGCACATATCTGAACCTTCTCTATAACTTATAGTTTCAGAGGATTAGCTTGGGCACTGAGTGATTCTAAATGTCTAGTCTCATACAGTGAATATATGCCATAGCAAAAATTTCCATTGATTTACACTAAAACTGAATGTTATCCTCTTTTTCTCTTCCTATTCCTAAAAGGTGAGGAGCTACATTGCAAAATTATGTATGACATTTAAAAAAATATGAAAATAAATTATAGGTCTAAAACACATTCTAAGTTGATCTTTCAATGATATTTCATTGTTATAATAACATTCTCTAAGGGTTAAGATAGATTGGTTGATTGTTTCATAAATTGCTAAAACAAACAAAAAATAAATAAATTAGCTGATAAGGTAAGACCACTGGAGGTATATTTCTTTTTCTTCTTTTTTTTTTTTTTTATGTTGAGGCAATTGGGGTTAAGTGACTTGCCCAGGGTCACACAGCTAAGAAGTGTTAAATGTCTGAGACCAGATTTGAACTTCGGCCCTCCTGACTTCAGGACTGGTACTCTATCCACTGTGCCACCTAGCTGCCCCAGTAAATTTCTTTAAATTGAGCTAAGCTGGTCCTCAGGTGAAAAAGGTGGGATGCTCTAAATATTTACATTGTAGTAGGAATAGCTGAAGTTTGTGCTCTAATAATATGTTCTTGAAAAGCCCAAGGTCATCTCCACAGCAAAACGAACCATTAGGGATATGTTTGGTTGAAGGAGTCAAAATATTTTGGCAGTCCAATTATTCTTAAATTTTCTTTTTTTTGATCTGTTCGGATGTTTCACATTCTGTTCTATTTTCTCATTTTTTATAATCTGTTTTATTATTTCTTGGTCTCTCATAGCTTCACTGACTTCCCCTTGCTCAATTTTAATTTTTAAAGAATTGTTTTCATCTTTGAGACTTTGCACATCCTTTTCTAATTGGTTAACTTTTTTTTTTCATAATCTTGTTTTTTCTTGGATAGTTTTAATTTTTTTCTTTAGCTTTTCCTCAATGTCTCTCATTTGACTTTTGAATTTTTTTGACTTCTTAAAATTATCTCTGGGCAGGGAGCCATTTCATATTACTCTGGGGTAGAAGATTTTTTTACTAAAGTTTCCTCCACTGAAGACGAACCCTGGTCTTTTATGTTTCATTGGTGGGTTTCTTTCTTCTTGGCTGGTTTATTTTTTTTAATAAGAGGTATAAGCATCTCTAATGGTGAGGTTGGAAGATAGTATCTCAAGTTTCCTTTTAGCTCTACACTCTGACCAGGAACCCCAAATCAAGAGCTCTATCCTCCTGTAAGTACTCAAAGCCAGCAACACCTGGCTGCTTCTGCACTCACAGTGCTGGTTCCTTCTCACCCAGGGCTGCAGAACATTTTGGCCTGGAGTTCCCAATCAGCTGAGGTTCACACTATCTACCCTGATTCAAAAGCCCACTTAGTGAATCTTTTCAATGCTGGATTATCATCTCCAGTCTAATCTTGTAAATTTATATCAAAATGTGACAAGGTCCAAATTTGGATTGCTTTCATCATCTCTACCTTGGCTAATATTTACATGTAGCTAAATGAAATTGTAGGAAATTAGAAAACTGCTGCATGGTTTCAGCATAAATTTATGCTATCTAATCTCAAATGGGCCTTTACTTCAGCAAGACAATGCATTTCCACCTCTCTAATTGAAGTACTACCCTACTCCCCACAACAGCTAGCTCATCTCTTCTGGCATATTATCCTCCTGCCCTATCACACTAAAACAAAAGTAAACAAATAAAAAATAAATGAGGCCTTCTGTTGAGAGCTCATTCTCCTCATCATCTCACATCAATTCTTCTATCATCTCCTTCTTCATTTCTGTCTCATATGAAAAGTTGTCCCTCATCTTTAACAAGGAAAACTTTTCTACATGTACTATTTATCCCATTCCTTTTCATCTTTCCCAGAAAATTTCCCTATCTTGCCAACTTTCTCATTAATAGTTAACTTGATCCCATTTACTAGATGCTTTCCTATTGCCTACAAACTTTTCCACACCTCTCTCCAATTATAAAATCTCCCTAATAGGGATAATAGATTGTAGAAATTAAGTGGTTATGTTGTTTTCTGGGGGAGTGTCTGTTTTCTTGTTGTTTCTTTTCTTTTATAAGTAAACTCTTTGAGGAGGCTATTTAGACATAGAGTCTTCATTTCCTCTCTTCTTATTCTCTACTAAACCTTCTGAAATCTGACTTTTGACCTTATCAATTCAATGGAAACTCTTCTCTTCAAAGTTACCAATAGCATTTCACCTGTCAAATTGAAATGCTTTTTCTCAGACCTTGGTCCTTTTAAGCTCTCTGCATTCTTTGACCTTATCAATCACCTTGTTCTACTAGATAATCTTCTCTACATTTTTGTTACACTATTTTATTCTGGTTTTCTACCTTCCTGTGTCACAACTATTTTGCTGGATCTTCCTCCAAGTCACATCACTAATTCCAAGGAAATGTCCTTATCCTTCTATTCTCCCTTTATCACAAGGAAATTAAATGTGTGTGTGTGTGTGTGTGTGTGTGTGTTGTGTCTTGTATTTATATTCTGATCTTGAATTCTGGTGAAACAATTTAAGAATAACGTGTGTAACTGCATGAAATTAAATGAATATGTTATGAAGAAAAATAATTACATTGAGATATGGTTATCAAAATATTATTTCAAAAATCATGCATCTCAACCTAAGAACCTATATTCTCTAACATTTCATTTAATGGTCTCAGTTTTCATTGGTTCAATAATCTTCTATAGGAGATAATTCTCCAATCTACTCCAGTCTTAGGATCTGTCTTGATATTCAGTCTTATGTCATTAACTGTCTATTGAATATTTTGAACTGGACGTCTTATAGACATCCCAAACTTAACATAACCAAAAATAAAGCTCATTAGGTTCTCCTTTTTCCCAAATTACTTCTCTTCCCAATTTTTCATTTCCCATGCTTCCAAGAAACTTCAAAAATTAGCTATGACCCTCAGTTCCTCATTCATACACACTCAATATATCTATTAATCTGCGGTCTTTTTTTTTCATTTCAATCTTCACACTCCAAAGCAGCATAAGAGCTCATTACTTTTTGCCTAGACAATTTTGGTCTTTCAGCATCAAGTCTCTTCCTACAATAGTTTACTCTCCCCTCAGATGCAAAGTGATCTTCCAAAAGCTCAAATTTCAAATAAACTTTTAAAAATTTATTTCCTTTTTATCTTTGTAGCATTCTTAAACTTCCCCCCTTTTTACATTATGCAAAGATACTGCTTTCCCTGTGATTCTTCATAGATGGCATTTTATTTTATTTTTTTTTTGCATCATTGCTTTTCACTTGCTATTCTTCAACCCTGAATGCTGTCCTTCCTTACCCATGGTTTCTGTTTTCCTTGACATCATGCATGACTTAATTCAAATGTCATTTTCTGCAGAAAGCTGTTACCAGTTTTCTCAGATGTTAAATCTTTGTCATGCTTAGCTTCCACCCAAATTACATGCGTTTTGAACATATCTATTTATTTAAAAGTTGTCTCTAGAGTTGAAGAGGGTAGAGCCAAGATGGCAGAGTAAAGCCAGGAAGTTGCTTGAGCTCTCCCAGTCTCCTTGAAAAACCACATTAAACCAAACCTCTGAACAAAATCTGATGGAATGAAAGCATTCTCCACCTCAAGATGCACTGGAAAACATCAGGAAAGGTCAGTTTTATTGGAGTCAAAAGGGTGTTCAGGTCAGCACAGACAGACTCTGGGAAAGCAGTTGAGAGTAAATTAGCAATGAAGACCCTCAGTCCTGACTCAGTAGAGAAAAAGATCAATGGCCTAGCCCAACTTAAAAAGCAAATTATGGAAAATCAGATTGTTTACTGAAAAGAGCAGGCAAAGCTACAACTACAAACACAAGGGCCTTATGCTCAAAGCCAAGGCTCGGAGCTGCACAGGAGGATTAAGATAGTTTCCCCTTTACTCCAGGAGCATAGTTCAATCATAAAAGTTAAAAAAAAAAAAAAGAAAGAAATACTCAAAAAAAAAAAAATGGTAAGAACCTTGACAATAGAAAGATACTGTGGGGACAGGGGAGACCAAAACACCATCTCAGACAAGGACAAAATGTCAACAAAAGAGATCTCAAAGAGTGATATGAATTGATCTCAAGCCCAAAGAAATTTTTGGAAGTGTTCATAAAAGCTTTTAAAAGGCAAATAAAAGAGGTAGAAGAAAAAAATAAAAGAGGAAATGAGAGATATGCATGAGAGTCAGCAGTTTGGAAAAGGAAGGAAAAAATTGTCTGAAGAAAACAATTCCTTAAACAGTAGAATAAACCAAATGAAAAAAAAAAGATACAAAAGCTAATTGAAGAAAATCACACATTAAAAACTAGAACAGGGCAAATGGAAGCTAATGACTCTATGAGATAGCAAGAATCAGTAAAAACAAACTTAAAAAGAATGGGAAAAAATGGAGGAAAATGAGAAATACCTCATTAGAAAAACAGTCAACTTGGAAAATAGATCCAGAAGAGAGAAGTTAAAAATTATTGGTTTACTTGAAAGCCATGACCAAAAAAATAGCTTGGACATATTCATCAAGAGATCATTAAGGAAAACTGCTCTGATATTCTAGAAACATGGGGGGAAATAAAAACTGAATGAAAGGATCTATCAGTTACCAAAAAGTGATCCCACAAGGAAAAGTTCAAGGAACATTGTTGTGAAACTCCAGAACAACAATCTCAATGAAAAAATACCGCAATCTTCCAGACAAAAAAGAATTCAATACCAAGGAGCAACAATCAGGTTTACCCAGGATCTGGCAGCTTCTACAATAAAGGATCAGAGAGCCTGGAATATTATATTCTGGAAGGCAAAAGACCTGGAGCTACAATCAAGAATTAACTATACATATATATGTTATTTAAATGTTAAACCGTTTACACCCCTAGATGGGAAAACAATTATCTGTAACTCTTGAGAATTGTATCTGTTACTGGGGTAGATAGATGGGGACATCCCCAGGATGGAGGGTTTGTTTTTAAATGAACTCTTATGTGATGATATCAAAGAAAAAGACATTAAGGGGTGGGAAAAGGTCTATACTGGAAAAAGAGGAAAGGAGAATTATGAAACAACTTAAATCACATGAAGAGGCGCAAAAGATCTATTACAATAGAGGGAAAGAAGGGAGGGGATGACCATTGTCTGAAACTTGATCTCATCAATTTTGGGTCTAAGAGAAAATAATTTAATCATTCAGTTTGGTTGAGAAATTTATCTAGCCACATAAAGATGTGGGAATTGAAAGAAGAAAGAAAGGAAGGAAGAAAGAAAGAAAGAAAGAAAGAGGGACAGGATGGAAGGGAGCCAGAAACACTAAGAAAAAAGGTAAGAAAAGGGAGGAAAGTGGGGAGAGTGATAGGAGATAAGGTAGTGGGTGGGATGGATTCAAAAAACAAAACACTACTAAAAGCAAGGTGGAACAAAAGAACAAAAGTATATATAGGGTAGAAAATAAGATGGAGGGAAATAGAGAGCAAGTGAATGTCAGTGAGGTGAAACTTCCCATAAAACCGAAACAAATAGCAGAGTGGATTAAAAAAGAGAATTCTACAATATGTTTTTTACAAGAAACACATTTGACACAGAGAGACAAATGCAGAACAAAGGTAAAAGGCTGGAGTAGAATTTATTATGCTTCAGCTGAAGTAAAAAAACAGGAGTGGCAATTCTGATCTCAGATAAAGCAAAACTAAAAACACACTCCATTGAAAGAGATAAGGAAGGATACCACAATGAAGTAGTAATTATACTAAATGTATATGCACCAAGTGGTAGAGGAGGCAAATACATAGAGAGCATTTTAAGCCAGTTATAGAAAGAAATAGACAGCAAAACTACACTAGTGAAGAGATCTCAACATTCTCCTCTAAGAATTAGACAAATCTAACCACAAAATAAACAAGAAAGAAACTAAGATATGATAGACCTCTGCAGAAAATTCAATAGGGACAGAAAAGAATACACCTTTTAGACACCTACAAAAAAGTGGCCATGTATTAGGGCATAAAAACCTCACAATCAAATGCAGAAAAGTAGAAACAGTAAATTCTTCCTTTTCAGAACATAATGTAATAAAATTATTTTAAATGGACAGGGAAAGATAGACTAAAAACCAATTGGAAATTCAATAATCTAATTCTAAAAAAAGGAATGGGTAAAGCAACAAATCATAGAAACAATCCATAATTTCATCAAAGAGAATAATAATAATAAGACAGCATACTAAGACCTTTGTGATATAGCCAAATCACTTTTTAGGGGAAATTTTATATCTCTAAATAGCTACATGAATAAAATAGAGAAAGAGGAGATCAATGAATTGGGCATGCAACTAAAAAAGCAGCCACAAAGAACAAATTAAAAATCCCTAATTAAATAACAAATTTGAAATTTTGAAAATAAGAGGAGAGATTAATAAAATAGAAACTAAGAAAAACTATTGAAATAATAAACAAGACTATGATTTGGTTTTATGAAAAAAAGCCCAGCAAAATAGATAAACCTTTGGTTAATTTGATTAGACAAAGGCCAAATCACTAGCATCAAAAATGAAAAGGGTGAATTTACCACCAATCAAAATAAAATAAAGCAATAATTAGGAACTATTTTGCCCAACTCTATGGCAGCAAGTCTGACAATCTAACTGAAATAGATGAATATTCACAGAAAATATAAACTGCCCAGGTTAACAGAAGAGGAAATAAATTACTAAAATATCCCTATTTTAGAAAAAGAAATGAATTGAAAAAGTCATTAATGAAGTACCTAAAAGATAATTTCCAGGGCCAGATAGATTCACAAGTGAATTCTACCCAAAGGACAATTAATTCCAATACTATGTAAACTGTTTGGAAAAATAAGTAAAGAAGGAGTCCTGTCAAATTCCTTCTATGACATAAATATGGCACTCCTACCTAAACCTGGAAGAGCCAAAACAGAGAAAGAAAATTACAGACCAATCTCCCTAATGAATATTGATGAAAACTTTTAAAATAAAATATTAGAAAAGAGATTACAGAAGCATATCAGCAGAATAATATACTATGACAAAGTGGGATTTATACCAGGAATGCAGAGCTGGTTCAATACCAGGAAAACTTTTACCATAATTGACCATATCAATAAAAAAAACTAACAGAAATCATACAATAATCTCAATAGTTTAAAAAAAGACTTTAACAAAATATAGCACCCATTCCAATTTAAAAAAAAAAAAACATGAGAGAGCATAGAGATAATGAGAGCTTTCCTTAAAATAATAAGCAATATCTATCTAGAACAATTAGTAAGCATTATATATAATGAGGAGAAACTAGAAACATTCCCAATAAGTTCAAGGGTAACACAAGTATGCCCAGTATTACCACTATTACTTAATATTATAATAGAAATATTGGATTTAGCAATAAGAAGGAAAATAAATTTAAAAATTAGAATGGGAATGAGGAGACAAAATTAGCACTTTTTGCAGATGATACGATGATATACTTAGAGAATCCTAGAAAATCATCCACAAACCTAATAGAAAAAATTCACAGCTTTAGCAAAGTTGCAGGATATAAAACAAACCCTCAAAAATCATCAGCATTTTTATCAATTCCTGCCAAACACCAGCAACAAAAGTTACAAAGAGAAATTCCATTTAAAATAATTATAGACAAAATAAAATACTTGGGGATCTACCTACCAAGACAAACCCAATAATTATATGAACACAATTATAAAATATTTCTCACACAAATAAAGTCAAATCCAAATAATTGGAAAAATATCAATTGCTAATATAATAAAAATGACAATTCTGCCTAAATTATTCTACTTGTTCAATGCCATATCAAACTGCTAAAAATTATTTTATAGAACTAGAAAAAATAATAATAAAATTCATCTGGAAGAACAAAAAGTCAAGAATATCAAGAGAATTACAGAAAAAAAAAATTACAATGATGGTGTCTTAGCAGTACCAAACCTAAAACTATATTATGAAGTACTAATCATCAAAACCATTTGATACTGGCTAAGAAAAAAAATGATGAATCAGTGGATTCACACAACACAATAATTTAGGTCTATAGTAATCTAGTATTTGAAAAAAAAAAAACTCTACCTTCAGGAATAAAAACTCACTATTTGTCAAAAATTGCTGGGAAAATTGAAAAATAATGTCATATTCTTACATCGCATACCTCATACCAAAGTAAAGTCAAAATGGGTATATGATTTGGGTATAAAGGATGATATCAAAAACAAATTAGGAGAGCAAGGGATAATTTACCTATTAGATCTTTACAGAAGAGAGAAATTTATGAACAAAGAAGAACTAAAGAAAATTATGAAAGGCAAAATGGACAACTTTGATTACATTATGTTAAAAAGTTTTTGCACAAACAAAACCAACAGAACTAATATTAAAAGGGAAGTACAAAGCTGGGGAAAATCTTTATAAGTACTGTTTCTGGTAAAGATCTCATTTCTAAAATATATAAGGAACTGTGTCAAATTTATAAGAATTCAAGTCATTCCCCAATTGATAAATGGTCAAAGGATACAAACAGGCATTTTTCAGAGGATAAAATTAAAGTCATTTATTGTCATATAAAAATTCTTGAAATCACTATTGATTAGAGAAATGCAAATTAAAAGAAATCTGAGGTACCATCTCACACCTCTCAGATTGGCAAAGGAAAAGATAATGACAAATGTTGGAGGGGATGTTGGAAAACTGGACACTAATGCATTGTTGGTGGATTTGTGAAATGATCCAACCATTCTGGAGAGCAATCTGGAACTATGCTCAAGGATTTATCAAACTGTGCATACTCTGACTCAGAGGGTCTGTATCCCAAGGACATAAAAGAGAAGGGAAAAACACCCACATATATAAAAATATTTGCAGCAGCTCTTTTTATGGAAGCAAAGAACTGGAAAATGAGGAAATATCCATCATTGGGGAATGACTGAACAAGTTGTGTAGAATGAAGATAATAGAATATTAGTGCTCTATAAAAATAATGGACAGCTGACCTGAGAATGAATGGCCTGTAATGATTTACACGAACTTATGCTGAGCAAAACAAGCAGAACCAAAAAAGTACAAAATAATCACAAGAATGTTCAACTATGAAAGACTCGGTTCTTCTCAGTAGTTCAAAGATCCAAACAATTCCAAAAGGCTTTGAACAGAAAATGCCATCTTCATCCAGAAAAAGAACTTTGGAGATTGAATGTAAATCAACATATACTATGTTCACTTCTTTTTTTGTGTGTTTTTTTTCTCTCCCATGGTTTTTCCCTTTTGCTCTGATTCTTTTCTCTTAACATGATTTATAAAGGAATGTGTCTTAAAAATAAATAAACTAAGTGGAAGAAAAAAAAAGGGCTCTATCATTAAAATATAAAATCTTTAGGGAAATGCTTTTTTCCATTTATATGTACATCAAATATTTAGTATAATACATGACACATAGTAAATACTAAATAGTGCTTGCTGAAAAGATAAATACCTAAATGGGAAACATATTTCAAATGTATAACATACAGGAAACTGGTAAATGAATGGATATTGGAGTGAACTAAAAGAAGTAGAAGTGTTAAATGTGATTCTGAAGGTGTAACTGTGTAATAAAATGTGGCAGAAATTAGGAAAGTAATTGGCATAGTATCTAGTATTGTGGACTTGGAGTCAGGAAGACTTGAATTCAAATCACTTATTAGCTATGAGAGGGTATCATACACGAGCATAGGCATCTTGTTTAACTTTTCTAACCCTTAGTGTGCTCATATGTAAAATGGGAATAATGATATCACTTACCTCACAAAATTGTTGAACAAATTTATTTATGTACATACAACATATTGGAAATTTTAAATCAGTTTATAAATGTTAGTTATTATCCTCAAATTAGCAAAAATAATATTTTATACTATAATATGTACATCATGTAAGGATATTGAATTGAATTGGGGGCCACATGAAACTTTATTCTGCTGACTCATAAGGAATAAAATCACATTTAGCTTTTATAATTTACTTAACCTTCCTAGTGGAGGGGATGAAGATAGCAATAAAATAAAGTCCTCAACTCCACTTTCTCCATTAATATAAACCCAGAAATAAAAAAGTAAAAGCTAAAGATAATCATAAAAAGTTGTGAATGTGGGTCTCCAGCCAATCTCTGCGCAGGCTGGTGCATTTCTTCCCTCCCCACTATGTCCTTCTTTGTATTATTGCCAATATGAGGCGACTTTTATCTGCTGGAAGAATAAATAGGCATGGGGACTCCAGTCTCACTGCAAATGTCACCTTGTCCTTTCCATCTCCCAGCCAAGTGTCCCTGCCAAGAGTAGGCCTCACTCCTGCTGTTGCTGCTGCCACTTTTCTGGCCTTCACTTCTGGACTAGCAATTCAAGTTTTACCATTTTCTTTCTGTTAGCACTTTTTTGAAATGCAAATATGTCCCAATTATAAACTTCTCTGAATAGAAATAACAGTGCCCCTCCCTAACATGTGCAGTCCCAGGCTGTCAGCTTTCCCCAACTTTCTCAGTTGGTGCTAAATAAAAAAGAAAATTTAGCTACGTATGTATGCCCATGGTTCCTGACATATTGATACCAAGATACAGCTGAAACGGCAGGGATAAAACTGTTTACTCAGCTAGTGCTATTTGTTTAGTCCAAGGAAAAGTAGATTTCCAGCTAAATGTATCTCTCACCTGCTCTACTTCCTCCAAATAAATAGAATTAAAAATTTATATTGCATATATATGGGCATAGAGATATATGGGTTATCTCTCTAAATTGGACTGAAAGCTGCCTGAGGGACAGAAATGTTTTCTCTTCTTTTTCCCCCCACATTCCCTGCAAAAACACAGTATCTGAGACATTGTCCATGATCATGGTATCATCAATTTAGAACTAGAAATAAATGTAAAAGTAATTACATCCAATTCCCTTTGTTGCATATTTAAGGGAACTTAAATTTAGGTGACTTACCCAGATCAGCCTAGTGACAGAGGCAAGATTTTAAATGAGATATTTTTTGACTTCAAGTATAACATCTATTCCTTGCTGTTTCAATCAACTAACAATTATTTTAAATTGATTGATTATAAATCATAGATTATAAATGTGGAAGGGTCTTTATACATCACCTGGTCTGAAGATTATTTGTTTTGGGATCCTAGACTCTTTAGGTTGTTTAGTGAAGACCAGGAATTCCTTCTTAGGATGTTTTAACTGTATATAATAAAATAGATAGAATATAAAGAGAAATAAACTATACTGAATTATATTTATCAAAATGTATTTTTAAACAAATTTTCATAGCCCAGGTTAATACCCCCAATCTAGTCAAATCCTATCAAATTACAAAGGAAAGAATTGAGATCCAGAGAGATTAAATAAAAGGCCAATGTGAAGTAGGGAGTAAAATGACAGCCACATAATTAAAATTTAAGCTTGGTGATTCCAAATCCACTTCCCTTTTCACTACATTATTGAGTTAAATTATTTAAAACTAGTCAATATTGAATGATAACCTATCAAAGATCACAATCTTCTTTCCTTACAAAGGAAAAAACTGAAGTACAAAAAGGATTGGAAATAATCCCAAAATAGGAAGTTAGCAAGGTTTGAGTTGTAATTTGAACTCTTCTTTCTATTGCCAAACCCAGAGCACTTTCCATTATATATCCTGCCTTCTTAAGTAGTAAAATTTGTTTACTTTATAAGGAAGGAAACCATGACTCAGAGAGTTTAAGGGATTTTCCCCAGGTCATCTAGGAAGGAACAAAATTAAGAATCAAAGCAAGGTCTTCTGATGACAGAGTCTGTTTCTCTTCATTGCATCACACTGCCTCTCTCCCTTGGCATGAACCTATTGTTCATTACTAGGTACTCCTCAAAAAGAAAATGAGTTTGAGGTATTTGACATGTGGAAACAACTGATAACCTAAGCCACACTTTGAATGGACCATATTAGCAGACATTCTATAAAAGCTGTTTGTTTTTAAAGCAAAAAAAATTTTTAAAGGAAATTGCCTTGACCAACCTTGTGTTAAATGTTTTAAGCTACCTTGCTCTTATCATTTCCTTTAGAAATTTGTTTCATGGTTAGAAATTGCTTCCATGATTGAATGCCATGAAACTGAATTTCAGTGGAGGATGAAGGGGATAATTCCTCCCCCTCCCCATTTAGAACCAGATCCTCCTATTTTCTGTGGTTCTGTCCCTTTGAGTACTTTAATAATCTCTCTCTCTCTCTTTTCCTTTCTTTCTTTCTCTTTTTTCCTTTCTCTCTCTCTCTTTTCCTTTCTCTCTCTCTTTTCCTTTCTCTCTCTTTCTCTCTGTTTCTCTCTCTCTTCCTTTCCCTCTCCATCTCCCTCTCTCTCTTCCTCTCTCTCTCCACCTCTCTCTCTTCCTTTCTCTCTCCATCTCTCTTCATCTCTCTTCCTTTCTCTCTTCATCTCTCTCTCAATCTCTCTCTTTCTCTTTCTTCCTCTTTCCTTCTCTCTGTTTCTCCCTCCCTCCCTCTCCCTCTCTCTCACTGTTCCATATCCTTTAAAGGATGATAAAACAGTATCTGTCTCAATAAATAATCATTTAGTTGAATCTCTTGCTTGTTCTTGTATCATAAATCAATATACCCACCCTTAAACATTTGTGTATTGTTCTCCTCTGAATTCCCCTTGCCTTCTCTCCATCTTTCTTGTGGTAAGAGAGGGTTAGAGCCCAAGGCTGTATGCTAAATAGTGTATCTTTATCAAGGGCCAAATTCTTATCTTGCTCCAAACCCCCAGGGACTATAGACTTCAAAAGAATGTCTTATGCTCAGAAGCAGCTCCATGGGGGTGTAGAGCAAGGCAGAAAATTGGTCCAAGGGGACTAGTTCTTTCTTCCTATTCAGTGTGATATTTCTGCATATGTAAGTGGCCAAGTCAAAAGACATTTTTCCCCCTGTAGAGCAGGCTCATATTTAATTTGCCTTCCAATATTATCCTCAGGTAATAACAGAAATGACACATCAAAATCCAAAGTCATCAAGTCATATAAATAGTCAGGTTAGTCACCAGCTTTGCTGGGTTGGAAGTACCAGGAAGCAATGAGTCAGGTACCTAATGGAATGGAGCTGAGCAGACTTTGCCAAATTTTCCAGTTGGCTTCAAAACAACATTTGAAATTACCAGCTTGCCTGTTGAGTGGATGCATTTACAGAGATCAAGAATAATCTTTAAAAGTTTTGGCTTCAGCAAAAGAAAGAGGCAGAGAGAAAAGAAATAGACAGGCTAGTGGAAAGAATAAGGCTGAATATAGTCAGAAGCTTCCCTTAGAGTCCCGACTCTGTCACTTTCTTTCTTTCTTTTTCTTT
>JAJPUD010009390.1:23242-75592 GCA_023553655.1 Myrmecobius fasciatus
TCAGGGCAGCTCTGCCACTTTCAAGCTGAATGATCACCACCAACTCACTTCATCTCCCTTACCTTCCTTCCTCAGCTATAAAAGGAAGGAATCTGAGTGGGAGAAATCTAAAATCCATTTCTTTAGCCACTAGGTGGTGACAGAGTGCCAGACCCTAATTCAAGAAGATTCATGTTTCTGAGTTCAAATCCAGGCTCAGACACTTTCAAGCTGTGTAGCTCTGGGCAAGTCACCTAATCCTGTTTGCCTCAGTTTCTTCATCTGCTAAATGAGTTGTAGAAAGAAATAGTATCTTTGCCAAGAAAATCTCATGTAGTCACAAAGAATCAGACATAATTGAAATGACTGAAGAACCATAATAAGAAAGCCCTTTCAGCTCAGTGTATTATTTTATAAACATACACACACACACACACACATACAAACTCAAATATATGTGTGTGTACATATATATATACATATATGTATATATATACATACACAAAATAAGGGTATGTGTATACATACATAGTTATTTTATATAGCATATATGTATGTGTATATTTGTATATATTGTCATATGATTATATATACAAGTTGACTTTTAAAATTATTCCATATTGCTTCCATTCAAACTTTTTTTATAGAAATATATATATATATATATATATTCAGAGTATAAAATTGATATACATATATCTACCACAGAATTTTCTGCTAGTTATTAGGGTGTAGATTAGTCTTTCTCTTTACCTTGATAAGATATCATCTTCCTCAGTACAGTTTTATTCTCTTGTTCATATTTTCTGATATATGTTCATTAATCCTCAGTACATGTCTATCCATATTTATGAAATCCACAAGGAATTTCTGTCCAAATTTATTTTTTTTCTGTCATTGACTTTCATCACTATGAGGAAGAATAATGTCTGACTCTATTCTTTTCCTTCTGAACAGAAAAGTTCCTTTGGGAATTATAGTTACATCTAACTTGTGTTTTCTGTTATCAGCCACTTCACAATGAAGTGCCCAGAAAGCTGATCTGAGGATTTAAAGAAGTGCACTAGGCTACAGAGTTTGTATTTCCCTTCATTGGCAGCAGGGACAGCAGAAGACAGCTCAGGTTTGAATTAGGTCCATCTCTTCTCCTTCGTTCTTAATTCCATTTTCTATCTCCATAATTGTGAACTAAGCATAGAAAAGAGAAACAAAAGTCACTCTCTTGCAGTACACAAGCTCCTAAAGACTCTGGATTCTTCATCCTCAAGTAAGCATTTTCTAGGTGTCCCGGGGAGACCTAGAGAGTCTTAATAGGAGAGTAATCAGTTGAAATGGGCTCTAAGAGAGTTTTTATTTCTTAAAAAAAAAGAAAAGGAGCCAGATGTTACTAACAGGATTGCTATTCTAGGACAACAAAAACAATGATGAAAAGCACCAGGGCACTGAGATGATATTTAGGAAGGATTTTTTTTTTTTTTTTTTGGACAAAGGATACAAATATGTTTGGTTTGTTTTGTCACCTATCAACAACTAAATCTAAGTGAAAATCTGAATCAGTGACTATAACAAAGATTCCTATGCTTTTGGTATCTGTTTTCCAAAATGTTTCTTATAGTAACATAAGATAAAATACCATAAACGTAAGCAGAATAGTATAAACATATCTAAAAGCTCAGCTTTAGTTCTTGTAACATAGTTATGGACTTATAGTTGTTTAATTGTTTTCAGCAGTTTCCAAATCTTGTGACTGCATTTGGAGTTTTCTTGGCAAAGATACTTAGATGATTCACCATTTGTTCTCCAGCTCATTTTACAAATGAGGAAAGTGAGGCAAATAGGGTTAAATGACTAGCTCAGGATCAGAAGCTTCTAAGTGTCTGAGGTCAGATTTAACAAAGAAAGATGAATCTTAATGATTTCAGTCAGACTGGACACTTATCTACTGTGCTACAGAGCTGCTTCTATTGGAAAGAAGGTAGTTTCTTTTATCTGTCAATTGCAGATTGCTCTTAAATCTAAGCCTGAGCACCTATGATTTCAGTCAAATTGGATAAAACTAAATGTTTTGCTGAGTTGGATAATAATTGATTCCTTAAGACAGTTCTTGACACTATAGGAGGTCATAGTTTCTGAAGTGAAAGGAGGTTAAACAGGTAGGTTCTTGATCAAGATGAGATTAATGGGTAATGAGCTTTAGGAGTGTTGATTGCTTTTTTCTAATAAAGAGTTTTGCCATGCTCAATTGATCCATTCTTGAATAAAGGTAAATTGATTAGATTTAGATTGATTGGCTCAGATTGTTAAAGGAAAAGTAATTCTTTCACAATATCAATAAAAGGGAGACTTTACAAAAGACAAGTTCCATCCTTGATTCTTTTTAATGTTTTTACTTTTTTCAGAGAGATTCAGAGTAATATAAGCAAGAGTGAACCTTGGCCTACTATGAAGGAAGCCTGTAAAGGAAGCATGAGAGTTGTATACAATCTCAATTGTGCAACTGTACCTGAGTCCTTAAACTGCATACATTTAACTAGAATAAAAGTAAGTTGTGAAACAATTCAAGCATCCTGAGAAAATGACCTCATCTGCTGCCCTTTGAAGTAATAGAGGACAAAAGCCATAATAAAGAGAAGTAAAATATCACAACTTTGGTGTCCATTCTTAATGTGACTTATTCTGACAATCTACTTTTAGTGAGAAGTGGGGTACTTCTCTAGCAAAGCCAAATACATCAAGCTAGTAAGATAAGGCTAGATGCTATGAGTCTTTGGAATTAAAATGGAACAACAGAGTGTCAGAAGCACTGCCTCAGTAGCAAAATCAGGTTTATTTTGCTAATACATAAAATTTAAACACTGACTGGTTCTATTAGCAGAGACATAGAGAGAGCAGGAAGAGAAGCAGCAAGAGAAAGACAAAGAGGAGGAGGAGAAGAAGAAAGAAGAAGGGGAGGAGAAAGAGAAGGAGGAGGAGAACAACAAGATTATACAAGTTGTTAATGAACTACTCTGAATTTATTTTTGTATTTCTATGAAGGGAAATAAAGGCTATACCATAACTTAAATATATTGTTACCTTCTGTGCTTGTGTAGCAGTAGAAAACTTTTTACCCATCTCAGGTAAGCAAAATAAGGCAAAGGAATATGATTCAATTTTATTTTTGAGAAACTTTGAACATAGGAAGAATGTATATAGTCTCAGAGCTTAGAGTTCTAAGCCATAGACTGTTAGATAATTTATACTTTAAAGTATCGTCCCCTTGTACATTATAAAGTTTAGATGTGTAAAGATCCTGAGTCTGATACTTTATGTTAAGGATGAGGAAATTGAGAGCCACAGAGATTAAATATCTTATCCGGGGTTTTCTTGTCGAAGATACTGAAGTGGTTTGCCATTTCCTTCTCTAGCTCATTTTACAAATAAGGAAACTGAGACAAGTTGGATTAAGTGACTTGTCTAGGATCACATAGTAAGTGTCTGAGGCCAGATTTGGACTCAGGAAAAAGAGACTTTCTGAATCCAGGCCTGGTACTCTTTTCACTGTGACATCTAGTTGTTCTATTAAATAGTAGGTCTGTGTTTTAAATCCATATCTCTTTTTTTTAATACTATTACATACAAAAACAGTTTTTCTGGTTATACATGTAGATTTTTTTCACCTTGCCTTAGGAAACATTAAAGAGCTCATTAAAACAAGTTATCCCCAATTGATAAATGATCAAAGGATATGAACAGATAATTTTCAGATGACGAAATTAAAAAAAATTCTAGTCAGATGAAAAAAATGCTTTACATCCTTATTGATCAGAGAAATGCAAATTAAAACAACTCTAAGGTACCATCTCCCACCTCTCAGATTGGCTAAGATGACAGGAAAAGATAATGGTAAATGTTGGAGGGTATGTGAGAAAAATGAGACACTAATGCATTGTTGGTGAGATTGTGAAATGATCTAGCCAGTTGGAAATATGCCAAAAGGGCTATAAAATTGTGTATACCTTTTGCTCCAGCAGAGCTACTACTGAGTCTATATTCCAAGGAAATTGTAAAGGAGGGAAAAGGACCCACATGTGCAAAAATGTTTGTAGCAACTCTTTTTGTGGTGGAAAAGAATTGGAAAATGATTGAGAATGGCTGAATAAGTTATGGTAAAAGAAAGTAATGAAATATTATTGTCCTATAAAAATGATGAATAAGCTGATTTTAAAAACACTTAGAAAGATTTACAAGAATTGATATTAAGCAAAACAAGCATAATTAGGAATACATTGTATACAGTAAACAGCAAGATTATGTGATGGTCAACTATGAAAGATTTGGTTATTCTCAGTGGTTCACTGATGCAAGGTAATTTCAAAAACTTGGGACAGAAAACACCATCTGCATCCAGAGAAGGAACTATAGAAAACGAATGTAAATCAATATAAAGCATTTCTTCTGTTTTTTTTTTTTTCCTCTCATGGTTTTTCCCTTTTGCTCTGATCTTTCTCCCCCAATATAATTCACAAAGAATTGAATATTTTTTAAAAAATGTACATGTATAACTAGAATAAAAGGAAATAATAAACAAAGAAAGGAAAAGCAAAAGAAAAGTGTTTTCTAATTGTGTTCATGAGTTTGTCTTGGCAGCTGGACAGCCAAATAATTTATTTTGTCTACAGTTATTTTAAATGGAATTTTTCTTTCAATCTCTTGCTGCTGGGTTTTGTTAATAACTTATGGAAATGCTGATGATTTGTGTGGTTTTATTTTGTATCCTGAAACTTTGCTAAAGCTGTTAATTGTTTTAAGTAGGTTTTTGGATGATTCTGTAGGATTCCCTAAGTATATTATATCATCTGCCAAGAGTGACAATTTTGTTTTCTCATTACCAATTCTAATTTTTAAAATTTATTTCCTTTCTAATTGCTAAAACCAATATTTCTAGTATAATATTAAATAATGGTGGTATTAATGAGCATCCTTGTTTCACCTCTGAACCCTAGAATGCTTCTAGCTTCTCTTCATTACAAATAATGCTTTCTGATGGTTTTAGATAGATGCTTCTTATCATTTTAAGGGAAATTCCATTAATTCCTTTGCTCTCTAGGACCACTCATTAATAGGATTGGGGACTGTATTTTGTCAAAAGCTTTTTTTTTTTGCATCTGTTCAGATTACCATAAGATTTCTGTTAGTTTTGTTATTGGTCAATTATGGTAATAGTTTTCTTGATATTGACCCAGCCCTTCATTTTTGGTGTAAATTCCACTTGGTCACAGTGTATTATCTTGCAGATAAGTTGTTGTAATCTCTTTGCTACAATTAGCATCAATTAGAAAAACAAAGGATAATTTACCTCTCAAGTTTGTGGAGAAGGAAGGAATTTGTGTCCAAAGAAGAACTGGAGTTCATTGTTGAACACAAAACAGATAATTTTGATTACATTAAGTTAAAAATATTTTTGTAAAAATAAAACTAATGCAGAAAGGATTATAAGGGAAGCAATAAACTGGGAAAACATTTTTATATTCAAAGGTTCTGATAAAAGCCTCATTTCTAAAATATATAGAGAATTGACCCAAATTTAAAAAAAAATCAAGTCATTCTCCAATTGATAAATGATCAAATGATATGAGCAGACAATTTTCAGATGAAGAGATTGAAACCATTTCTAGTCATATGAAAATTTCTAAATCACTGTTGATCAGAGAAATGCAAATTAAGACAACTTCAAGGTACCACTACACACCTCTCAGATTGACTAAGATGACAAAAAAAGATAATGACAAATGTTGGAGGGGATGTGGGAAAACTGGAACACTTATACATTGTTGATAGAGTGGTGAACTGATCCAAGCATTCTGGAGAGCAATTTGGAACTATTCCTAAAGGGTGATGAAAATATGCATATCCTTTTATCCAGCAGGGTTTCTACTGAGCTTATATCCCAAAGAGATCTTAAAGGAGGAAAAGGGATCCACATGTACCAAAAAAAAAAAAAAAAAAAATTTGTGGCAGCCCTTTTTGTAGTGGCAAGGTATATAGGTGCTGTCATAATCCCCATTATTTTTAAAACAAGGAAAGTAAGGCAAACAGAGATTAAGTGAATTTCCCAGCTTCACATGACCAATGAGAGAATATGATTGCATTTGAACTCAGTTCTTCCTGATTCTAAGCCTACCTTCTCTCAGCTACACTGTGTAACTGGTCTAGATACTTTAGGCTATTAGTGACAAGATCCAGAAACAATAATTATATAAATAAATAAGGAATTAATTTTAGTTAAGTATTGGGCTTTTTGATCAGTATTTGTATTTTCAGCTATTACTCAGGCACTCACAAATGCCCCCCTCTATTAGCAGTCTGTACCTTTTTGTGACAATGAGGTGAAGCTCCTTTAAAATGCTAGTTTCAGCAAGTGGAATTATGAAACTGGCAAATTAGTATCTTTTACTATATGCAGGTGTTAACTTTAATAATAATAATTTGCATTAACATATAGAACTTCAAGGTATGTACATTATCTGCCAAGTCTCACAAAAACCCTGAAATTGCTTCATTAGTTCTCAGACATATAGAGTGATTTTCCCAGAATATGTAGTTAATGAATGCTACAGCCAAGATTCTATCCTCTCTGTCTCTGTTTCTGTGATACTAAACCCAACATTTTGGGCACCATACTTTCTTACCTATATTTTAATAACTACCTGATATTTAATGTTTTAATACCCAAGTTTTCTTAGTATCTTGAGCTCCTTAGTGCTCTTGGCTACTCAAAATTCTGTTTATATAGATTAAAATGGAAAATAGATTATAGATTAATAACAGGTTAAATTATAAATTTATAGCTTACATTGATTAAATATTGAAAATCATTCAACCAAACAAATATCTTATGCAGCAAAGCCAAACTAAGATTTGAGAATTTTGTGGACCTAATTACTCTACTTGTGCTTCTCGGCATCATGTTAGAAGGCCACATTTTGTTCACAGGAGACTTCCTAGGTAATAGGCAGAGAATGATTCAGTATAAAATTCCACATGGGAAATGACTATATTCACTGTTTTTGTTTTACTTTATTCTCATGAAAAATTAAACAAAAATGTAAGAACAGAACTCTATTCATTTTTAAATTCCATACTTATAATACTGGCATGTAAGCAATTTTAACACTGAACTTAAGAAATGTCATTAAAAGTCAATAATCTGAATGATGCCAGGAGGAAATCATAAACAGGAAATGAGTATTTTTTTCCATATTGACTAATATATTTTGGATGCTCTGGTTTTCCTCACCTGTGCATCTTCAAACTCATTTCAAAAACTATCACTTAAAGCAGAAAACTCAAGAAAATAATCAAATTCTTTATGACATAAAGTTTTTGTTTTCTCTGTAATTCTAAGATGCTCCTCTGGATTATATCAAAACATTTTTAAAATCATCAGATCTATGACTTGAAGATTAATTAATTTACTAGAGTCAAGCATATCAAAATAATATATCATTCATCACTAATGAATCTTTATAAATGGATGTTGTAATAAAAAATTCTATGCAATATTCTGTTTTCTAGAATTCATAATGAACCACATGTAAGGAACAAGTGGCTAAGGAAACTCCCAGTTTTGATATTAAAGGACCCTAATATCCTCCTTTTCTCAGGATATTCTCATGTTGCTTCCCCAATCATAGCAACTCTGATTTATTCATCATTCAAGTGAACTCCCTGCATCTGTTCCTGTCCTTTGCTTGTTCATGATGGCCAAATCCAGTACTTTCTTCAATTCATAGTTCTGCTGCCAGAGGTCACATTCCTTGAAATTCCTTTATGCCCCCAAATCTCAGTGTCTGTCAATAGTGCATATGATATCTCTGACTGGGTGAGTTCCTTTGTCATAAAACACCATAGTCAAACTGGGGGGTTGTTCTTTGGTAGAGTCAGAGGGTCATATGCAAAGGTGATCCCTGATTTGAATTTTCTTTTTCCCAGGTTGTCACATCTAATTGTTTTTTCTAAAGGCATGAAAAATCTTCAGCCTACTCTTCTCATAATTCATAAAAGGATGATAAGCACATTATATGCCCCTTGTTTTCTGTGATTACATCAAACTACCCTCCAAAATAAAATTGTTGAAGTGAATTATTTAGCAAATATGCCACAAATTAACTCAATGTATAAAGGAAGAATTGTCAGTTTATGAGAAAAAAAAAAGGAATGCAATATAAATCTGCAAAGGAATGAAAACAATGGCAGATAATGGATTTTAGAATGGATGAGATAGATGGGAAGGTTGAGCTTGTGATTTCATTTCTCACATTTCATGTAAAAAAATCTCAGTTTATGCATGGCTAATAGAATAATTTATTTTGCTTTGACTATGCATATTTATTACTTTGTTACAATGAATTATTTTATTTCTTAAAAGGAATGAATTGGAGAAGAAATAATGAATATTAATTGGAATATATATGTATCTGAAGTGAGTGAGACAGAGAGTCAGGGATAGAGAAAGAGACAGAGACACAAAGTCAGAGAGAAATAAACAGAGAGACACAATATGAGGAAACAAGAGAGGGGAGAAGGAAGAGAAGGGAAGAACAAGAGAGATGAATAAAGAATAGAGAAAAGAGGAAAGAGAGAGAGGGAAAGAAATTAGAAAAATAGAAAGAATTCCTATCGAGACCACTTTTAATGACCATGACTTTTAATTTCCATAATAGGAATTTGGTTGAGACCCTGTGGGCTAGGAGTCAGATCTTGACACAAGGATGGCCTTCTAACTGCTGTCCCATTTTCTCTTTTAATCACCAGAAAGAGCTAAATGATACCCAGATCATATACAAAGGCATTGAATACCTCAGTTGGTCCCATATTTAGCAATTCTAATATAGGCTATTTTATGGAATCATAGATTTTCTAGGGATAAAGATGGGAAAATCACTGACATAGTCTAATGCCTTCATTTTACTAATGAGGAACCTGGGGCTAAAAGGCATTAGTGACTTATCATAGGCTATGTAGCTGGTAGGTGACACAGCAGGAACCCAATATTCATCTATTGAAGAAATAGGAAAGGGTAAGTTATGTAGTGCAGGGGGTCACCATAAGAAGCTATATAGGAAAGCACAATTTTCCCCCCATTATTCCTTCTTACCTGTTTTTAAGAATTTACTGTGGCAAAAAAAAATCAGGAATTGTTTATACATTTAAAAATGTTCACTTTAACACAAGTCCTTGAATGGATCATTATATATTTTGCAAATGAATCATTCAATTTAGATAAATATTCCCTTAAATAAACAGAACCTTTCAATGACCTAATTAACAAAAATGTGATTGACATACAAGATTTCTGGAAGAAATTTAATCCATTACATAAAGACAAACTGGCTTGACATGCCTCAAAAATTTAAAATTTTAACAGTCATAAAATCTTTTTTTTTAAATCAGTAAACATTTATTAAGTACCTACTACCTAAGAGGCACTATTGCAGCATTGTAATACAAAGAGAGGAAAAAGACAGCTCCTGTCTTCAAGCAGTTTTCAAGCAGTCTAATAGGAGAGATCATATGCCAATAGCAAACAACAAGCAATTTATTTATATGAAGCTAGAATTTTAGTTGGGACTTTTTTTAGTTGAAATTAAAGAGGTTAGAAGTCAGAGGAAAAGAGGAAAAATATTCCAAGCAAGGAGATGACCAGGAGAAAAATGAGAAATAGGTTGGACAGGTAGGAGGCTGGACTGAAAAGTACCTGATGGGGACTAAAGTTAAAAAAAAAAAAAAAAAAAACTGGAAAGATAAGAGGGGGCTGGGTCTTAGGCTATGAATGGTTTTGAATAATAAACAGAGCATCTGCTTTTGATCCAGGAGGCAACAGGAAATCACTTGAATTTACTGAATGTTTGTTTATATATATATATATATATATATATATATATATATATATATATATATGTGGAGGGGATGACAAATGGACATGAACTTTGGGAAAATCACTTCAGTGGTTTAATGGAGGATGGAATGAAACAAGGCAAGACTTCAAGAAGACAGACCTACCAGCAGTTTATTGCAACAATCTAGATATGAGGTGATAAAAGCCTGCACTAGAGTGGAAAAGTGCCAGAAGAGAAAAGACATGTTATCTGAAAGTTGATGCAAAGGTAAAATCAATAGATTATGATAATAAATTGTAAATAGGGGAGGAGAGAGAGTGAAGAATTAAGAAAGACTCCTAAGATGAGAACTGAATGACTGGGATGACGGTATTGCCTTCTTCAGTACCAGAGAAGGGGGCGGGGGTTAGGAAGAAAGATAATGAGGTCCATTTTAAACATGTTATGTTATTAGACATCCTGTTTGAGAAGTACAAAAAGTAAATAGAAGTCTTTCAGACTGTAGGTCAGAAGACAGAAAGGGAAAGAATAAATTGGGTTAGATTTGAGCATCAATCAGCATAGTAATGGTAATCAAATCCACTGATATGACCAAATAAAGTAGTATAACAGGAGAAGAAAAGAGGGATAATTAAGGTTAGAGAAGATGCTATGAAAAAGAATTCATTAAAGAAAACAGAAGAACAGTCATATAGGAAAGAATGGTTTCCTAGAAAATTATAGAGAAAAGAGGATTTTATTGGTGTGAGTGATCAACAGTGTCAAAACCTGCAGCAAGGTCAAGGAGAATGTGGAATGAGAAAAAGCCATTACTTTGGACAACTAAGAAATAATTAGTAACTTTGAAGAAGGCAATTTGGGTATAATAAGGTCAGAAATCAGGTTACAAGTGGTTAAGATGAGAATCAAAGGAAGGTTGGAAGCACCTACTTATCCATCCATTCACCCACTCATTTAACTAACATTAATTGATCACATATGAAATTCAGAGTGTTATGCTTAGTCTTGAAGGAAATACAAAATAGAATAAAATAATAATGCAGTTCCTATTGACAGGAAGTTTTTTATCTGGTAAGAGAGTTAGGATGTATACAAGTAATAAAGGAGGGTAGGTTAAATGCCCCAAAGAATTACCAAATTCAATGAAAGTTAAAAAGATATAAACATCAAGTTTGCTAGATAAATCAGGTAAGGATTCATAGAAGAGCTAGATTTTGTAGCTGACCTTAAAGGTTACATACATTGAAAGTGGAAGAATGGAAAGGAAGTTTTATGCCTCCCATCACCTTTTAGAAATCTCCAAATAGGTGCATTTCACACTAGCCATCATCTTTATCCTCTTTATGGGACTCTGCTTCTGGAACCTCAAAGGACTTCTATTTGCCATGTAGGTAGTGATTAGTTTCAATTCCACCTTGAACAGTGGGAATTACAGGAATTATTCATAGAGGCTGATTCTACTTTAATTTTTATCTTCTTCCACTACAATATAAAATTTCAGAATTTCTGAGGGACAATCTAGAATACTTCTATTTGTATCTCCAGCACTTGTTACAAGGGGTGATACATAGTAAGTGTTAAGTAGTTTATCTATCTGGGTATAAAAGAACTTTCATGACATAAGGAATGGCATGTGCAAATGAATAGTAAAACACCAAGTGTGTTTGGGTAATAGCATGTAATCTATTCTGACTGGAAAATTGAAAATATGAAAAGAAGTAGGAGACAGGTTTGTAATGATAGACTAGAAAGATATTGCTAAAGTTCTTTGCTATTAGGATGAGGAGTTGGGACTGTATTTGCCACATAAATGGAATCTTCATCAGCTTTTGAGCAGATATTTACTGCAGTTAGATGTATATGTCAATAAGATTAATAATCAGTATTGCTGAAGACTACAAATTAGGGCATAGAAAGAATGGAACTAAGATAACCTTTTTGAGAGACTAATGTGTAGGAGACAGATAATAAGGACCTGAATTGGCAGGGGAGGGGGTAGAAGTGGGAATAGAAAGAAAGAAACAGATGGAACAAGGAAATATTCCAGAAAAAGAGTTAATAGATCTTGACAACTGATTGAATGTAGGTGGCAATTGAGAGGGAGGAATAAAGGATGCTTCTTAGATTTTAAGAATGAGTAACTAGAAGGTGATATCATTCACTCAACTAGGTTATTATAGGGGAATAAATATGAAAAAGCTCAATAATGTCAAATCCTATACTGAGATCAAGGAGGATAAGGACTGAGGGAAAAAAGACACCAACTTTGACAATTAGGACATCCCTTTGTTATATTTTTTAGAGAACTGAGAATGATGCCAAGTTATAAGAAGGTAAAGAATGAATGTGTTTTGAGAAAATAGAGGCAGTTGAGTAAAAATTGATCCCTGTAAAAGCTGGTATCAAAAGAAAGGAAAAATATTAGTAAGATAAGAAGGAGTTTAAAGGGAATTTTCTTTTTTAATTTTGTGCATGGGGATAGCCAGTAGATAGACTTGAAAGAGTCAGTGGAGAGAGAAACTGGAAATGTGAGAGAAGAAATTATTAATGGACTTTTTAAAGAGGTAAGAGGTGAAATGACTGAGAGTAAAATTAGAAGGGTTAATTTCAATAAAGAATGAGTATTTGCTTTGAGATGGGTTTGAAGCACTGCCCAAGAGAATTTGATATCTTTGTATGTCTCCTTTCCATAGTAACAATATTCTTCATTGTAACCTGCTTATATGGAAAAAATGTTTAACATTCTTTCTAATAAACATCCATTAGCATTGTGAATACTGTGAACTTCAGTCTTTATCACCTATTTTGTAGAAGGTTGATGGAATTAAATAACTAGTTCACTAAAATTAAAAGTGTACCTCTGTCATTATTCAGCCCCTCAATTTAGAAAACATTAATTCTATGTATATGAGCTCACTCTATGATGTCATTAGTGAACTCATTCAACTGTCATGGGAAAGGTCACCTTTAATAATGGGTAACTATTTCTTGATTTTCAAAATCCCTTTTGAGCTTTGCCATGGCCTAGGCCCAATTCTTATTTTTTAAGTAGCTTTGGATGGATAACATGAGTTTGTTATCATCTTCTGAGTGTGTGTTTTGATCTTTCCTGACACCATAATTACTTTCAATTGTCGAAACTTTTTCTGTTGTCTGCTGTAAGATCTAGTGTTCTAAAGTAACATCATCCTTCTTTATGGATTCTGGGGTATTGGGGTTGGGGCCAGGGCTAGATTGGGCTGGCATGGTTTGTGCTGGGACTGACATTTTAAGTTGCCTTCAGCTGGAAAAATGCTCTTCCATTATTTAAAAAAATTTTGAAGCAGTTTGGGGGAGAGATTTGATAAATTCCTGCCTTAATCTGCTATCTTGGCTCTGTCTCCTGGGCAGCCATTTCTTATGAAATACAAGATTGACCCATTATCAGTAAAAGATGGGCTCTGATTTGTTTTTCCATAATTGTGGGTAGGCTTTAATTAAGTTATATGCATCTATTTCTAGACACAATAGCCACAAAAAATATGCATTTGCAAGATGGTTGGCTGAATTTAGGCATAGAAAAAATATTGTTACAGAGTAAAACTAATTTTTCCTTACAAAGATATAGCCCTGAGATTGGCAATATCAGAAAAAAATGAAAAAAAAATGCATCAGACCAGGCATTTAGAAAGCACAAATTATGGAGACAACACCATACATGTTGGAAATATAAAGAAGAAATGAAAAAAATAGCCCTAGTCTACTCTTATATTCTTTAGGGAAAGTCCATGGAGTAGGATATACCATACACACAGAAAAGTTCAGATATAAGTAATAGAGTAACTGGGCTCATTAACATATCCAGAATGTCACTTATGCAATTCCACAAAAGGAAGAGATTGGAGACCCTACTGCTAGACAGACATGGCAATATATAATGGAAATACTTTGGAGAAATTTTGGAGAATGTGGAGATATTCTGAAAGTGTTATGGTAACCACATATTAAATAACAATCTCTAATTGGCAGTTGTTAAGGAACTGAAACTAGGAGTACTTTGAAACAAATAACTTAAGTTTTTTTTTTTTTTCTTGGTTTGATGATTTCTTTTTGGTTAACTTTTTCTTACTAGATGGCACCTAAAAAGAGATAATGCTTAAGAGAAGAATCCCCCAGCCTTCTCTCCTTCTAAGACTTATATGTGAACCTGTGAACATGAATCCAAGTTCTTTGCCTTGGTATTTATACTTTTGTTTTGAGTGAGAAAGATAAATTTAAGGGTTAAAACTTTACAAATTTTGAAAGGTAAAGAGAATAAGCCATATGAATTCAAGTAGTTCAAGAGTCAAGTTGAATCCATGCCAAGTTTTACAGGCAAACCAGCACTACTCCTCTAAGGATCAAGGAATGACCTTCAGGATTCAACCACAAAATATCTAAGATGGAGACTAAAGCATCCTTAGTGCTACATTTTGAACATGAATCTGGTGGTACCAAAGTCATGTAGATTTCAGTGTTAAATCTGATTCTACTCTTTATAGACACCAAAAACATCTAAAGGATAGTGTGCACTTAAGTTAGTAAGGAAAAATATTTGTGCTTTTGTTTCTGCTACATCTTCAAAATAACATACTTCTGTAAAGTTAATCAGGGCCAGCTAAGTGGACCAGTAGATAGAGTGCCTGAAGTCAGGAAGTCTCTTCTTCCCAAGTTCAAATCTGGCCTCAGACACTTACTGGCATTGTGACTCCGAGCATGTCCCTTAACCCTGTTTGCTTCAGTTTTCTAAACTATAAAATAAGGTGGAGAAGGAATGACAAATCCTTCTAGTATCTTTTTTCCAAGAAAATCCCAATTGCATTATGAAGAGTCAGACACAACTGAAATGACTGAACAACCACAAAGCTAACTAGTATTAACCAATTTGATAAAACTGAAGTGCTAGACAAAGGTAGGTAACAATAGGGGGAACGCATCAAGAATAGAGTCTCAAGTCAATGGCATCAAACAAGAGATCATCTAATCCCTCAAGGATATCTCTATAGTTCTGATTGAGCTAGCCTAGATCTGGAATAGTAATCTAAAACATATTCATTACACATAATAATTTAAAGAGGAAATGAGTGTGGACAAAAAAAAAGAAAATATAAAAGGAGACTGAGCATAGACTGACTAGGAAAAACATCTAGATTATAAGAGGCAGAGATTAAGAAGGAGAACCTTTCAAGCACAAAGGAAAGACTGTAAAAGGAGAGAGAGGTAGAAAATACTGTTGACTTCAGAGAATAGCTTATAAACCAATTGGCTTCTTTAGATATTAAATAAAGATAATACCATATACATTATTTATTTTGAAGTCATGAGTCAATCAACATCCTTGGAATAGAATTTGTGATTACAGGAATAATTTCAAAGATGCAGAGTATCATATGCACAAAGTTTATTCTGAATGGTGGTAGTAAGAATTTAGCCAAGGAGATGGCAATTGTTCAACATTTGCTTTTGTTGGTTCTGTAATTTGGTATTCCCTATTATACTGACATTCAATAATGCCTCACCACTTTTTTTTACTCTATATCCCTCAAACAAGTTAAGCTGAAAGCTGGGCTTACTTTAATTGACATTGGAAACATTGATATTATAAATGATATTACAATTGATAATTACAAATGATAATAGTCTGAGATGAGATGTTAGTCACTGAAACAATATCTATTAAGTTCTGCATTTCCTTAAAATACAATTGGTAAATAAAATATTCCAAAGTCTCAGATACTTAACATTTATTAGTTGTATGACCCTAGGCAAGTCACTTAATCCCAATTGCCTCAGCAAAAAAAAAAAAAAAAAAAGTATTCCAAGGATACTTATAGATATAAATGATCATGAATTGAGAATCGAAGAAGATCCAATGAAAGAAAAATTGGAGAATTGTTTGGTGGAAAGTTAGTAAAACATCCTTTAGATTGTTCTCCCAAGAGTTCAGCTTCATTTTTTGGTAGATTTCAGGGGCAATCTTATGTTTGAGAGGCCAGATGGTGGCAAATCAGACAAATATAAAAGAAATTATAGAGCAAAAAAGAAAAATGATGAATATCAAATCATTAATTGTTTATGATGTGCCAGAAACTATGCTAAATGCTTGGGATGAAATATGAGGAAATAAAACAATTTTTGTTCTCAGAGATTATATTCTAATGGAGGGAGAAAATATGCAAGAAAGAGTTTAGATATTAAGCCATATCCTTATTTGGAATTGATGAGTAGGAGGTAACAGGAAAGATTTGTTTTATACTAGATAAGGCAAAAAGTGACAGTAATGATGAGCTAAACATATCTTTATCATTGGAGGAGTGTGGACCATTGAAAAGCACAGAGCATCCTAGCACTTCTTATGTATGATAATCAATGATATGCAAAATAGAATGTCAGGGGGGTGCTACTGAAACTATAGAATAAAAAATTGAGAATGTTTCATGATGGAGCTGTTTATATAGTCAACAGAAGCTTTAGTCAGTACAACTCTAGTTCTGGAGTCAAGAAGATGAGTTTAAATCTGGCCTCAAGATACTTACAAGCTACGTGACTCTGGGCAAGTCACATTTTCCCCTCAGTTTCTTCAATCATAAAATGCAGATAATAACAGCATCTTCCACACAAGGTTGTTGTGAGAAATAAATGAGATAATATCTTTAAAGCATTTAGCACTATACTTGAAAAATACTAAATGCTAGATAAATACATATTCCCCACCAACCAAATCAATTATCAGTGCATCCTCCTAAGGGAGACAGAGGAGTAGTAAAGTGGGATATATTTGGAAATCAAGACTCTAAGACTTCTTTGGCTTGCAGGGGATCATATACAGTTACAGGATGATGAATAGAGGTAGATTTGTAAGAGACCTCCCTCAGAGAGCATTTAGCCCAATTCCCTTCTTTTATAAATAGGAAAATGAGGTGTGTGGAGATTAGCTTGCCTTGTCTAAGGTGATGCAAGCAATTTCAAGCAGAAATTGAAACCAGGTTTTCTCATTCCAAAATTAGTGCTTGTTTTTCCCACTGTGTCAATAGTTTTGTCCTTTCTAGTGAATCACAGGAGAACATCTGCTGTGAACTGGCATTTTACAGTAGTCCCCTAAGACATGATACTGATTGGATGAAACTGATGGAGACTGCCTCTTTGATGTTATCTCTCATATTCATAGTTCTGGGGATGGAATTGGGATGTTGCTGTGTGACCAAATGAAGTCTTGGAATCTTGACATGTGGTCATTCTGTCCTTTGAACCCACTCAGAATACCAATTGAATTTTATGGTGAGTTGAGAATTACCTGAATTGAAGTTGTTCCTTTGCAATGAAAAAAAAAGAAACAAACAAACAAAAACAAAACAAAACAAACAAAACCAAAAAAAAAAAAAAAAACAAAGCTTACAAGTAGCTTCTCTGTAATACAAATTAAGGCATCTAAGCAAATTATTTGTGAGGACCTTATCTGGAACAATTGCAAGACAAGTCCCTGGAGAAATCCAAGGTCATAATTATCATTAATATAATGTTTTGTAGTTTGAAAAGTACTTAACATACATTATCACATTTGATATTCAAAACAACATTAAAAAGTAGGAACTATGATAATCCCCACTTTACAGATGATGACAGAAAGGTTAAAAGGCTTATATTTGCACATATAATGGCAGAGTACATATAGTGTCTTTCAGAACCAGTTTTTTGTAAATCCAAATCTGGTTATATTTGTTCACATAGTACTTTAAAATTGCCAATTTCAGGTTTCTGATCTTAATAGAGTAGAAAAGGGCTAATGATTTTAAAGAAGTTGTAGCAGATAGTGGAAGATGGTGGCCTGAAATTCCATTTAATTTTGAGTGCCCTCTAAATCCAAGTCAAAGATAACAGGAGGTCAGGGAGGTGGAAGGCTATGTTGCCAATAAAGAAATATCATTCTATAATAGTGATTCTTAAATTTTTCTTCTCAGTATCTTTATAATATTAAAAATTAAGGACCTGTTCAAAGAGTTTTAATGTAGGCTATATTTATAGATATTTACCATATTTGAAATAAAAATTAATTTTGAATTTAGACTTCCAAAAGAGTTTCAGATATCTTCCCCACAGGAGTCTCTAGACCACACTGAGAACCATTTCTTTAAGGCACCTGGCCAGTAGTATTTTATTATACAAGAGTAGAAAACCTCAGTATTATTAGCTTCCAATTTGAGTAAGAGATAGGACTCGAGGATTCCAGCTTATTATGCAGTGTCCCAAATGAACTGGAGTTGTCAAATGTAATGGAAGAAGAATATCCTGGATCAAAGGGTAAAATGGAAAGATAAGGATGCATCTGTGGGCTAGAACAGCTTGCATGGTGAGTCAGAAAATGCATCTGGGATTAGGATATGGCTTTAACATACATTTTTATCTCATTGCCTTGTTTTCCTGTATCATTTAGGTATGATATTAATAAAAGAGGTTCACCACCTTGCACTGGCTCTGCTGATGTTTTATTTATGAGGTGAAGCTCTTTCTCTCTGTCTGCCTTTCAGTTTGGCTCCATGGGGATATTTCTATGAATTTTCAATTCTTCTCCCAACTCCTCTTCCCTGCTTTAAAGGAAATCTACAAGTGAGCCTCATTGAAGGCTCTGCTCAGCAACTAGGTATTTGTCAGTTGTCACATGAGTCCATTTCTCAATGACACAGCAGGTGGCTGCCCTGGGGGAGAAGCATAAAAGGAAACTCAGGAATCATGTCCTACTTGCTGCTGACTCAACAGCTGGCATTATCCAGCAGAATCTAAGACAAGATAGAAAGTAGCAGTTACAAAACCAGATGAGTGAGAAAACAATTTTCATGAGAGAATGATTTTGGGATGTCTAGGTATAACTTAAGATTTATAAAATATTATTAGAAATATAGAACCATGAGTCTTCTTTTATGGAAATGTTTGACATGATTACTGTATAATCCATATTGGATGCCTTATTCCCTGCTAAATTCCTTAGGGGGGTGGAAAAGAGGAAGGGAGAGAAAGAATTTGGAACTCAAAACCTTAAAAAATATTAAAATTGTTTTGACATATATTTGGGGAAAATAAAATATTTGAAAGATATAGAATTATGTGTATATGCATATATGCATATCTATATATCTTACAAATGTTTATATGGGTAAGCATGCATATATATATATGTGTGTGTGTGCATATATATGTATGTATATACATATATACATACATATATATATATATATATATATATATATATATATGAAAGAAACACCATGGTTTAAGATCAGGATAGCCAATCTTGGAATCAAGAAGACTTTGGTTTAAGTCTTGCTTCTAACACATACCATCTTTATGATCTGGTCCAATCACAAGTCACCTTCTAATATTCCCAAGCCACTGTCTAATGCTATAACTTGTAGAGCAATTATGGATTGACATTAGTAAAGATAGCTGTCATATCAGAGGTCTTATTCATAAACACACAGAAACAATCATATCATAGCTGGAAGATGGGTGCATGGATAGATGGATAGATAGATAGATACATATGTAGATAAATGTTTGGATGGATGGATGGATAGTAGATACACACATAGATACATCCATAGTTACATAGATATGTATATATAATATAAAGAGGAAAGAAGAAAGGGGGGAAGCGGAAGGAAAGGAAAAGAGAGAAAGATTGAGGAAGAGATTTATCATGAAAGCTACATTATGGGAAATGAATTTATAGAAGTGAGAATGAAGGGATTCATGATTTATCCATCAAAGATTAACCAATAAAGCCTTTAAAACTTTACTAATGTGTTATTCCTCTGACGAGAGGCATTTGCAGAGACCTCAAAAATAGAAATCAGGAAAAGTTTAGGTAGTTAAAATTAGCAACTTAAAAGTCTTACCAACTATGAAGACACTGTCACCCTTGTGTTCTCCCTGCCCTCCTTTCATCCATCCCTACACAAATATGCAGACCCTGCTTAAAGGTTTTGAAGGGCAGAGGGAAATGACAGGGTGCATTTAGGGTTCTCTTGCATTTCTCTAAACAGAATCAAGCAGACTTGTACAAAATTGATATATACATAAGTTGATTAAGCTTCATAAAGATTTTAATGATCCTTTCAAATTCCTCCCTTATATGTTTTTTTAATCTGATTATTCCTTTTCTATGCAATGGTATGCCAATTACTCAGGATAGAGTAAATAATTAAAATTAAATATAATTTTAAAACTTTTGATATAAGATATTAACTCTTTGTGATCACATTTGTAATTTATACAACAATGTTAATTTAATGAGATTTTGACTCATTTTAAAAAAAATTCTTAAAACTAAAATGAAACTTTTATCATAAATAGAAAATAATTTCATTTGGAAAAAAAGACTAGTCCATATATTTTCATTGGTGTTTAAATTAGATGATTTTACAGGTCACTAAAGTATATTTAAATCTCTTAGATCAATTCTAAATTTTTCATGATATGTACAATGTTACAAGATTATTGTGAATTATTCCATCACCAATTGAGAATTTGTGTAATTTAGGAATGATTTTTGTTTCTTGGCAAAGCAAAATATTTAACAGAATTCATTACATCATTGAGAACAAGATTTTTAAAGGTTATTGAAAGTAAAAAACTTTCCAAAAGTTCCACAATTATGAAAAGCCCTATTGACCCAAATTAACACTAATCTATTAGTGTCCAAACTTTCTATTTGGTCAACCAAGCAGTTGTATCCATATTGCCCATGAAGATAATATTAAAAATCTTAAATTTTAAAAATGAATTGTAGGTTTCCTATGTCAACATTTCCTGCATCCACCATTTCAATGATACTGTCTAAAATGTGTAATGAGTTTAGTCTGGCATGACTTTTTAAAAAATAAAGCCCCATTTGCTATTAGTGATCACATCTTTCTATTCTAAATGTTTGTGTATAATTCATTTAAGAATTCATTCTAGAACTTGGCCTGAACCAAGTTTACCATTCTGCAAAATACAAATTAGAGATCCTACTATCTTCCCATTTCTAAATATTGTTACAAATTGACTTATACTAATCATGTGGCAACTCTTAGTCTTCATAATCTTTCAAATATCCACCAATCTCAGCAATTACATAAGCCAGTTCACTCAAGTCCCTGATCTAGTGTTTGTTCATGCCTCATAACTAGAACTCAAAAAGGCTAAGCTGATAGTTTTGTTTTGTTTTGTTTTGTTGGAAAGTTGGAACAGTAACAACCCAAGTCATCATCATTTTTCATCATTATTACTGTAGCGATCAGTTTTTCCTTAAGAGGATCGGTTCTAGGACACCAAACTTACATGCCACTCATTTACCAAGTTCAAATTCATAAAGGACAAATATAGCTAAATTCTACCTCTCTCTCTCTCTATATATATATATGTATAATATATATATATGTATATATGCATATATACATATGTATATATGCATATATACATAAAACACAGATCTCATTATTCTCAAGAAGAAAAAAAAATATCTTTCCAAATTTCCTATTATTATTGATAATTTCATCACCTTTTTATCATCCAGTCTTATAACCTTGATGCCATTTTTAAATTCTCCACTCTTAATCAAACCACATATATAGGATCAGCTAGATGGACTGATCCTGAAGTCAGGATGACCTGAGTTTAAATTTAACATTTCCTAGCTGTGTGACCGTGGTCATATAACTTAATACCAATGCCACAGCAAAAAAAAAAAAAAAAAGACAAGCAAACAACAACAAGAACTCCACATATATAATCTGGTACTGAAACTTTTCATTTCAGCCTTCATAAATTCGTTTCCTCTTTTCTGTCCTTTTGCACATTCTAGTTCAGGGCCTTATCATCTATTCCTCAGTTGACTTCAAGAAGTCCAATCTATTCTATACTCAAGTACTGAGGACCATCTCCAGGCTTAGTGATCCATATCTTGTCACTGGACCCAGATGGCTCCTGAGGAGAGAGTGAGGCTGGTGACTTTGCAAAGTCTCCCTCACTTAAATCAAATTCACTTGCATGTCACCTCCCTGACATCATGGTTCTCTTCTAGAATTAAGGACAGACAGCAATTCAGCTAGCAAGGAAATTTTACTAAAGCATAGGTATGGCCAATTCACCCTCCTCTCATAATCCCCTTCCTCCATACTAGAGCCCCAGTGGTCTCTTATTCCTCCATGCATTAAATAAATCCTCTGTTTTGTATTTAAAGTCCTTTGCAACCTAGCCTATTCCTACTTTTCCTGAATTTGTGTTTAGTTTCCATTACTACAAAGACTGTATAATTTTAGTCTAGTTACTTCCCATCTGTAAAATGAGAGCGATCCATTTTGAGAATTAAATTTGATAATACATATGAAAGTGTTTGGTAACTTTAAAATACTGAGATCAATCAACTAATAAGCTTCAAATACCAATTCTGTGCCAAACATTGTGCCAAGTACCAAGCACAGAAAGAAAGGCAAAAAAAGAACTTCCTTCCTTCAAGGTGCTTGATGTACAAACCAACTCTGTACAGGAGAAAGTAGAAATAACCAATCAACAGAAGGAAAGCATTAGAATTAAGGGAGATTAGGAAAGACTTCCTATAGAATATGGTATTTTAGCTGGGTCTTGAAGGAATGCAGGCAATAGACGTAAAGAGGGAGGTATTCCAGATATGGGTACAGCCAGTGAAAATATCTAAAAGTAGCAAATGGAGTATTTTCTTCAAATAACAAGGAGGAGACCAATGTTAATGTAATATATGGTAGAGTATATGGTGGAAGGTGGGAGGTCTAAGAAGACTGAAAAGGTAAGAGGGGTGATTTATAAGGGGCTTTGAATGCCAGAGGATTTTATATTTGATCCTGGAACTGATAAAGAGTCCTAGAGTTTACTGCATTGCAGGATAACATGGCCAAATGTGTATTTTAGGAAGATCACTTTTGCTAGCTAATATCTTCTCAGCAACTCATAGTCTCAGTGTTACTCAGCACACTGGGAATTTATATGGTTTACACATAAGTTTCAGAAGTGAAATTTGCACTTGAGTCTTTCTGGTTCTGAAGCTGGTTCTTCATTGTGTCAAATTTATTTAAAAACCTTGGTCAGTCATTTAGTACTGTCTGACTCTTCATGACCCTATGTACCCATACTGTTCAGGAGATTTTCTTGGCAAACATACTGGAGTGATTTGCCATTTCCTTCTCCAGATTTATAAACCTATAAATAGCACAGTTGACAGACATGGCACCAGGAGAAAAACAAAAATCATATTGCTCTTTGCTAGTATTATGACTTTGGGTAAATCACTTCCCCTATCCGGACCTCAGTTTTCTCATTTGGGAAATGAAAGAATTGGACTGCAAAAACTAAAATGTCCCTTCTAACTAAAATATCCTATGATTCCTTATATTTTCCCCCAAAGCCTTCTCTCTTCAAAACTTCCTTATTTTTATTGTGAATACTGTCATACAAGTCCACAATCTCAATGTCATTCTCAACTCCTCACTCCAATTCACTCCACCTATCTAATCTGTTACCAACTTGTGCTGCTTTACCATCACATTTTCTTTCTCAGTCATCCCCTTTCTCACTCCCATAGAAATCGAGCCTTTTACTATGTAAACATGTCTAACCTAAAACAATGCTTCTAAATGGTTTTCTGCCTCAAGTCTCTCACTTATTCAATAGATCTTCAACCTAGCTATCCAAGTAATTTTTCTAAAGGTTTGACCATGTCACTCTTTTCCCTTCCCTCCCTCAATAAAGTTCAGTGGCTCCCTATCCTATACAGCATAAAAAAAAAAAACTTTTTAGCAGATTTTTAAAAATTATTTTAGTATTCTTTTTTGTTCAAAATTCTTTCCCTCCATTCTACTTCTCCACCACCCTCTAAGAAGGCAAGCAGTTATATATTGAAGCCATGCAAAACATATTTCCATGTTATCCATATCACAAAGAGGCAAAATAAAAAAGAATCAAGAAAATTATACTTTAATTTATATTCATTCCCTTATATCTGTCTGTGGATATAGATTGCACTTTTAAGAGTTTTAGAAGTATCTGTATCTGATCAGAATAGTTGTCTTTCTCAGTTGATCATTACAGCATTGTTGTTACTGTGCAAAATGATCTTCTGGTTATTCTTACTTCATTTTGCACCAGTTCATATAGCTCTTGCCATGTTTTTGTTGTTCTTTTTTTTCCCCTGAAACCAATCTCATTCATTATTTTTCAATAGTATTCCATCACAATCATATGCCTTAACTTGTAATATATATATATATATATATATATATATATATATACATACATATACATACATATATATGTATATATGTATATATATATATACACAGTGAGTTTCTGATAAAGGTATTTTTTCCAAATATAGAGAACTCAGTCAACTTTATAAAAATAAGAGCTATTCCTCAGCTGATAAATGGTCAAAGGATATGAAAGAGTTTTTAAAAGAGTTTCAGAAAGCTATCTGTAGATATATAAAAATGCTCTAAATCACTGTAGATTAGAAATGTGATTTCCTTCTTAATTACATGTTGCTTCCCCATTGGAATAAAAACATTTTGAGGTTAAGAACTACTTTTTACCTTTTATTATTTCCCTAGAATCTAACACAGTTTCTGACACATACTAAGAGTTTCATAAAGAATTTTTACTGATTATATCCTACCTCCTCAGTCACTGTGATTCAATAGAAAAAGCACTTGGTTTGGATTCAGAAGAATGGGTTCAAATCCCAGCTATTCCACTCATTGCCACCATGATCATGGACAAGTCACTTAATCTCCCTGAGTCTCAGTTTTCTCTTGATGTTGCAGAAAGGCAATATATTATAGTAGTGGTGGATTTAAAAAAAAAAAAAACTTTCCACACCCAGGTCTAAATGCTATCACCTTATATAATAAAATAAGTAATTTGTAGAAATGCTTCCTATAGATAACATCAAATTCATCATTGTTTCCCATCTTCTTTAAATTCTTGGCAGCTAAATGGAAGATTTCCTCAAAATGGCAAAATTCTGTTCTTAAAATCAGATAAAGGCAATCAATGGTAAATCAATTAAAGGGAAATGTCTTTTTCTAGATTATTAGAGTCTGTAATACTTGAGATAAGTGAAAGGTTAGACTTAAAATGCATTGAATTTTCAATACAAACTTACACTATGCCATGAAGGCAAAGAGAGGCTCATTAATATGCATTCAACTGCATTTTTAAATCTTGTTTTTAAAAAGACTGAAGTAAAACTGATTATACATGTATATAGTTCTGATGTGACAATCAGTCAACAAGCATTTATAAATCTCTTATTTAATACTATGCTAGGCAATAGGAACACAAATATAATCAAACAATCATTGCCTTGGGGAATTAACCTGCTATTTTATTTTCAATCAAATATCCAAAAAAAAATTCTGTTTTAGGTTTGGTGTTAGGGATTCAAAAAACTGATACTGTTCTTGCTCTTAGGGAACTTACATTCAGTGAGTGAAGGAGATATAAGTATATATGACATATAACCAAAATAGATATTTGAGAAATTGAAGGAAGATGATGTCAGCTGACAGGGGGAGTTTTCAAAGAACTTAGGGAATTTGAAGAACAGTTTAAAACTGTACTGTTTCATTAATTTAAAAAAAAGTATTGTAAAGCATTATTGGTATGGCTCAACAACACTTTAGCAACTCATATTCATCTATTTATTCTCTGAGAAGGTACATCCCAACTTGCTTTCAAATTACCAGAAAAGATACACTGCAGCAAGTATATACAGCACTAAAACTCTAACAGAAGGCTAAGAATAACTCTATTTGAGATGTGGATTCTTTTCCACTGTTTTTGCCTTTGAGTTTCTGTTTGCTTTCATTTACATCAAACTAGCTCCCAACAAGGATGACACATTTAGATTTCAAACATAACTATTGATAAACAGTAAACCAAAAGAAATAATATCACAAATTCACATGTATTTAAGCAGATGGGGGAATAATATGTACATTCCAAAACATACATAATCCTGGGTCACATCCTTATGTTAATGTCCTCAGTATCTAGGTCCATGCAGGGATATTTGTATTCGTAAAGTCACATCTTCAAATGAGATAAAAGTTATGAAATACTTACACAGTTTCTGGCACACAGTAGATGAGATGCTTAATAAATATTTATCCTCTTCCATTTTTGGCTAACTGTTCCCCTAAAGAACCACACATCTCTACTGAAAAAATGAATTTTCTTCTACTTTCATACTGAAAAGGAATTACAAACTCTTTCAATTCATAATCACTCTTAAAAGGTCTCTAAGAATGTGGTATGCTTTTATTTTGGTTTACTGCTCCCTTTAATCTAGAAAATTGCAAAGCTAATGGAGTTGGCTCTCTTAGAGAAAGACAGAGGAGCCCAGTCAGTTATTTATTCCCTAAAATGTTTCATCCACCAATCAGTTCATAACATACAATCCTCAGGGCAAAAAACCCCCAATAAATCCTAATCTCCCCCCCCCCCTCTTCTTTTTCCTCTCCAAGCAGAAGTAATAGCAGAAAATAGTATATACTTCTTTAAAGCTTCATTTTCCTCAAAATCTAGAGGGATGTAAATAACAATAGCTAACCATGAATGTCTTTTTCAATGAGATGGAATTTCTCACCAAAAAATCAGAAATCTCTTAGCTGAAGCCTCCTGCCAGCTGACTGCTACAACTGCTAATTCTTTGTACAGTTAGGACAAAGACAGGCTTTACAGCTGTTGTAATTCTCACTTGTCAGATTCCCATTGTTCATCCTTCATAACTTTCAGTGTATTAAATTAGAAGTTCCTGAAACTCACTTTTGACTTACAAGATTAAATATTTTCTAAATCTTCCCTATGAAATATACAGTCCTTATTTAATTACCACATATTCTCCAATTAGGTAACTTAATTTTGTGTTTTAAATTGCTAAGCTTTAGAACAGTTACACAAAAGTGAGCTGAGATACATATAATTGCCTTATACTCTGTTGCCTTTCCATAGCCTTCCATGCAGTACACTTAACAATTCTTTGTTTAGAGCTATTTTAAATAAATACAAGTTCTTTCTGTCCACTTTAAATCACCAATTTATTTCTATAAAAGACCTATCTCTCTACATTTTTTACAAGTGATTTAAGCATTTGTATTTATGTCACATTTTAGTTTCTGGCTTTGAAATCAAATTACTTCATCTCAAAATTTTTGTTTCTTTCCACATAGAGTTTAATATCATTAAAAAAAAATAAAGTTCTTTTCCTACTTCTTTCTGGTATTCTAACCCTTCACCTATGAAAAAAGTAATACTTTATATCGTTTCTTGTTAAATTATTTTTTCTTCATGCAAAGTATTTTTTTGTTTCTTTTTATATCAAACTGCTCTGTATGAAAGGATCTTAAAGGGATGAAACTTTACCACAGAAACAATTAAAGATATATATATGTATACGTATATACATATATATTCATGTAGGTAGTTAAAAATCAATGAAATTAAATACTTTTATCAGCTATCTATGTACTAGACACTCCAGCTAAAGCTGGAGGTACAAAAACAAAATTAAAAAAAAAAAAACCTTACTCTCAATTAATTAGCATGTCACTTGGAAAAGTGGTGGTGCTAAAATAGCTAAAGAGAAAACATACAACCTAATTTGAAGAGGGACACAGCACTAATAACAAAGCATATCAGGAAGAGCTCAGTATAGGAACTAGCACCTGAGGTTAAACTCAAAGAAGGTAGGGATTTTGAATGGTGGAGGGAGGTTGAAGATTAGCAACTGATTGGTAATAATGCATAAGGAGGAAAGAGGAATTTAGAATAAATACAAGGTTGTAAACCTAGGATACGTGTAAGAATTTCTGGTTTTAATATTCTAATAACTATTTTCAGAAAAGAATATAGTTGGTGATTGCTTACCCATTGTGGAATAAAAATCCATGAAGTTGGTATTTCAATAAAGGTGTGTTACCCACAACATTAAAAAGACAAGCTTAAGTGGAATGCTTTATATATATGTTCAGATTAGAAACAATTTAAAAAGCATTTTTCTGTGATGAGTAGACCATTAATCAAAATAAAGTACATTTACTGGTATAACATTAAAAATGCTTCCTCATAAGGAAGGTGTCATGACAGAATTAACAATGGAAAAGTAAAGATATGTCCACAGTATTGCTGAAATTGATGGTTTGAAAAATCATAGATGATTATGCTAAATGATAGTGAAGAATACTGCAATAAAAATGGAAAATGAAACAATGAATTATCATAATTGAAACTTTATGTTCAGCGACAAAGAATGATTGGAGACATAATATTGATTTATAATGTGGTACAATGGACAGAGAACTATCCTGGAAATCAAAATACTTTAGTTCTCTGTACTTTTTAATTGATTTTATATATATATATATATATATATATACATATATATATATATATATATATATATATATATGACTTTGAGTAAGTCATAGTCTCATTTGTAAAATTAGGAGGTTACTATAGGTATTCTCTAAGGTTTTTCTCAGTTCTCCTAGTTTATGTCCCTGACTCCTATAAAGTATTTCTTACACTATTCTAGCCATTCTTACTTGAATTGAAAAAGTTTAATCAAAGCTAAAAGATTTGTATGAGCCAAGATCTTCTCTTTTTCTCCTTCCCCCCCCCCCCTCTCTTTTCCTTCTCTCTTATCCTAGTTTAGATGACTGGTTATGAATTCTAAAAGACTTGTTGGAGAGAGCCATCTGCATCCAGAAAGACAATTGTGCGAACTGAATGTAGATCACAATATGGTATTTTTATCTTTTTTTTTTCTGTTGTTTGCTTTCTTTTTTTTTCCTTTTTGATCTGATTTTTCTTATGCAACATGATAAATATGGAAATATGTATAGAGGAATTACACATGTTTAACATATATTGGATTACTTGCTGTCTAGGGAAAGGGTTGGAGGAAAGAAAAAGAAAAATTTGAAACAAGATTTTGAGAGGGTGAAAATTGGAAACTATCTTTGCATGTATTTTGAAAATAAAAAGCTATTATTAAAAAAAGAATAATACTATTAAAAAAAAAAGAAGACTGGTTATGAACAAATTGATTTCTATACAATTCTCTACAGCTCCTTTCCCTAAGCAGCATTTCCCTGGTTCTTCCTTTATCCTTTGTGATTGTTATCTTTCTCTTAAGTCATTCCAGTTGCATCTTAATTAGATTCTATTCAGCAACTATTGAGAGCTTTTCCTCCTACAAAGTACTGAAATGAATATAGAGAGGGAGGTTTGAAGGTTTACATATCTATGTTCAAAGCTAATTTTTTTGGGGGGGTAGAACTAGGCAAGATATTGCATCTTTATTAAAACTAGAAGGGCCTATAAGTAAATAAAAGTGATTTTCACAAGTGTTGAATTTTCATATATTTTTATTTAAAATTGGAAATCCCCAGTAATCTTATAATTTTCTGAATTGACAGAAAATTAATATATTAATATTTTTCATTACATAGAAAGTGATTCCCTGGATGTTTATCAAAGACTCTTAGTGGTATTAAGAAACTAAACAGCTTTCTTGTTTTCTGGGGTAGTATTTTGCTAAGTAAAAGCTGAGAAGAAATGCATCTTGACAGGTCATACCTAGGGTGTGTGAGTAGGGTGAGGTGGGGTGGGGTGGGAAGGTGTCTACATAAAAATAATTAAAAATTAAATGCAAATTTAAGGGTCCATGTGAGGAATACTGATTCATCAATCAAGATTTATATTTGGGGGGTATTTACATATCCAATAAATGAATGTTAAGATTCTTTGGAATATCCAGAGTGTAATTAGAGGGACAATCTGAGGGGACACAGATCAGTCTCAGCAGCATAGGAGGTGGTATGACTTGTGGGCAATTGCCACATTGGGATCTTAGGGCTATTGTGGGTAGGTTTTAAGTCTATCAGAGATTCTTGCAAGACCTGCCCTTCTGTCCAAGTTCTCTAGAATCACAGGTTGGGTGATGGGGTGAATCCAGTGCCACTGGAGATCTCCATAGAGACAGGCCCCAGAAAAGATGGTGAAAGTCAGTAGAGACCCCAGGGACAGATATAGAAGGCATCTTCCAGGATCTAAGACAAAAATCTCAGAGACTACAGGACAGGAAGATACCTAGGGGTCCTCCTCAGCCATCTGTTTGGCACTGAGCTCCAGGTTAAACTCAAAAATGTGGCAAAATGTAGTAGAAAAATCTGTAAGTGGGCAACTATGAGCAACGTAAGATGTGGGAATGGACAACTTTTAAGTCAAAATTGTTGATAGTACCAAGAAGCTGCAGTGACACATGGAAACCCCCAAGTACCAGAGCCTCAGGGCCAAGGGCAAGGCACAAAGTCAGTGTTTGAGTGATTGCTAACTGGTGAATCAGAAGGTAGAGGGAGGAATTGTGGAGAGAAGGAGATAGTGCATTATCATTCATGTTTAGGTACTGTGGTTAGTGTGAATTTGTGAACCTGACTCCACACTACAATGCTGATGTTAGGTCTTTGAACTGGGTGTGTGGGGTTCAAAGCTTCTCTAAGGATTTTAATTGATTTTCAATGGGGGGAGGTGGTAAAGTAGCTACTGCATATTCTCAGGTCTGTCTAGCTGGGTGAGCTGGGCGCTTTGCAGCTCAGGTTTGGTGACAGCAGGTGGCTAAGTCACCAAAAGTCTCTTTCAGAGTGCTAGGGTCTGTGACATTCAGTAGGGAGGGTCTCAGAAAAATTGTGTTCCTCTACACTTCCTGCCCTTTCCTCACTCTTGTCTCATTGAGGAGTCATTCTGGTGCAGTTGGAGAGTCCTTCCCCTGTTCCTTCTAGAGCTTCCCTATGGCCTTGCAAAGTTGGGGGAAGCCAGTCAGGACAATGGAGGCAGCTACAGAGAGCATTTCTTGGGGGCAAACCAAAAGCCTCATGATATCCAAGTTCCTTTCTTAGCCATTCACTTTCAGCCTGAGGCCAAGGTTACAAATTATAAAATAGAGACTGCGTGGTGATTTCCTTGTCTCATATTGAATGAATCTCACAGTAAATTTATGTCAGTAAGGGAGACTCTGGGAAAATGGTGCTACTGTCCTGGAAAATGTCAACCTCACTGAGGCTGGGGCCCAGAAAAGCTCCTTCCCCTTGTCGAAATATAAACATAATATTGCATCTTGGGAAAGAGAAGCTTTCAAATTAGGAGGAAAAGAGTCAGAGAAGACCAGAGAAAAAGAAACCTCAAGTGTGAGAAAAGTAGAGGAAAAATGGTGGGAAACAAGCAAACAAAAATCTTACTTAGGACATTTCTCTTTAATCCTCAACTCTTTTTTTTTTGTCTTTTTCTTTGTTGTTGTTTATTAAAGCTTTTTATTTACAGAACATCTGAGTAATTTTTCTACACTGACCTTTGCAAAACTTTCTATTCCAAATTTTTCCCTCCTTCCCCCTATCCTCTCCCCTAGATGGCAAGTAGTCTAACACATGTTAAATATGTTAAAATATATGTTAAATCCAATATGTGTATACATTCATCTTGTTGCACAAGAAAAATCAGATCTAGAAAGAGGAAAAAAAAAAACCTAAAAAGGAAAACAAAATGCAAGCATTCACAGAAAGCATATTAAAATGCTATGTTGTGCATTATTAACATGTAGTGGACTTCCTGCCATCTAGGGGAGGGGAGAGGACTGGGGGTAAAATTTGTATTGAAAAGCTTTGTAAGGATCAATGTTGGGGAACTACCCATACATATGTTATACAAATAAAAAGCTTAAAAAAAATAAATAAAAATTTAAAAAAATGCTATGTTGTGGTTCACACTCAGTTCCCACAGGCCTCTCTCTGGATGTATTTGACTTTCTTCATTACTGAACAATAGGAACTGATCTGAATCACCTCATTGTTGAAGAGAGTCATGTCTATCAGAATTGATCATCATATATTCTTGTTGCTGTGTATAATTATCTCCCGGTTCTGCTCATTTCACTCAGCATCAGTTCATGCAAGTCTCTCCAGGCCTCTCTGAAATCATCCTGCTGGTCGTTTTTTACAGAACAATAATATTCCATAATATTCATATACCATAATTTATTCAGCCATTCTCCAATTGATGGGCATCCTTTCAGGTTCCAGTTTCTTGCCACTACAAAAAGGGTAGCCACATACATTTTTGCATATGTGGGTCCCTTTTGCTTCCTTTAAGATCTCTTTGGGATATAGGCCCAGTAGAAACACTGCTGGGTCAAAGGATATACAGTTTGATAACTTTTTGAGCATAGCTCCAAATTGCTCTCCAGAATGGTTGGATCAGTTCACAGTTTCACCAACAATGAATCAGTGTCCCAGTTTTCCCGCATCCCCTCCAACAGTTATAATTATCTTTTCCTGTCATTTTAACCTATATATATATATATCAGGTGTGTAGTGGTACCTCAGAGTTGTCTTAATTTGCATTTCTCTGATCAATAGTGATTTGGAGCACCTTTTCATATGTCTAGCAATAGTTTCAATTTATTCATCTGAAAATTGTCTGCTCATATCCTTTGACCTCTTATCAATTGGACATTGGCTTGAATTCTTATAAATTTGAGTCAATTCTCTTTACATTTTAGAAATGAGGCCTTTATCACAACCCTTAAATGTAAAAATGTTTTCCCATTTATTGTTTCCCTTCTAATTTTTTCTGCATTCATTTTGTTTATACAAAACCTTTTTAACTTTATATAGTCAAAATAATCTATTTTGTGATTAATGATGACCTCTAGTTCTTTTTTGGTCACAAATTCCTTCCTCTTCCACAGATCTGAGAGGTAAACTATCCTATGTTCTTCTAATTTGTTTATAATATCATTCTTTGTCTAGATCATGAATCCATTTACCTTATCTTGGTGTATGGTGTTAGGTGTGTATCAATGCCTAGTTTCTTCCATACTAGTTTCCAATTTTCCCAGAAGTTTTTGTCTAACAGTGAGTCTTTACTCCAAAAGCTCCGGTTTTTGGGTTTGTCAAATACTAGATTACTATAGTCATTGACTATTTTGTCCTGTGAACATAACCTATTCTACTGATCAATTGCTCTGTTTCTTAGCCAGTACCAAATAGTTTTGATGACTGCTTAAGCTTCAACTCTTAAATGTGGCCTCATATAATCTTCACCATCATTAATGTTCTGCCCCTGGCAAACCCCCAAACAAGTCACAGTCTCTGTGCTCTAGGCAATTTTCTTGAATTGTAAATTGCAGAGAAGACACAAATTTCCCATACATGATTAATCTAGATCAATGAAATATAGAACTAGTACCTCTTACCCATTTATATCGGGATAATTTTACATAGTATTTACAAGTTCTTTCTCTATATATACATAATATATATTTATAGTATATATACAATATTTAGCATTTTATATATAATATATAAATTATATTTATGTTTATTTATATTCCACAGAAAGTAAATTACTCAAGGTCAAGTCTTTGTATCTCCATTTCCTAGAAGAATCTTATACATATGTCCAATATTTACTTTTCAAATTGAATTGAATCAAGTCTAACAGTTTGTTGCTGTTGTTTGCTTTTGTTTTTGTTTTTTACAAGTTGAACTAAAATGATTATTTCATTGATACAAAAATTTCTTGCAAATAAAGTTCAGCACTTTTCAATTTATAGTCATAATTGTCCAGCATTCAGAGAGATTATGTGACTATACAGAGACATATGGTTAGTCATAATTCTTTATTAAAATCTAGGATACTAAAAGGAAATTAGGAGCAAGATATATTGAGGCTCATAGGTAATGGACTTAGAAGAGAATTATGAAGAGTTTAAACCTGTCTCAAAGATATGGTGATTTAGAAGAAAGGTTGAGGTTTAAGATGAGATAGATAGTTCATTGTATATTGTGTCTGTAATAATAGAATCTAATAATTCATTATAAAACAATAAGCTCTTATAGTGGAATAGATTTTAAGAAGATTTAATCCAATCTCCCTTCCAAAATAGGAATCTCCTCTCTCCCATTCTTGAAAAATAGCCATCTAGCCTTCCCTTAAGGATAACTGATGCTGAGAAGCTCACTAACTTGGGAATAATCCTGATTCAAGATTGTACAATCCAATTAGAAATTCTTTAACCAATATTCCTATAACAAGATTTCTAGAATCTCCATTTGTCATCAGCCTTTTCTCTGTGGGCTCCAATATTTTATAATCACTTTCAAAGTGTAGCACCGAGAATGAATCTAATCTAATCAAAATATTCTATTCACAATATGCTAGGGAATCAACTATATAATAATTTTTGCTCAAGATACAAAACTTCTATTAATATAGTCTAAAAAGGTATTCATTATTTTAGCAGCTGTATCAATTGACTCTTATTGAGTTTATGTTCATATACAATACATAAATCTTTTTCTTATAAATTGCTGCTATACCAGGTCTTGTCCATTCTATGCTTCTTGTGCAATTGATTTTTGAAACTGAAATGAAAGCTATTACATTACTTTTTTTTAAAGGAATCCAATGATCTAGGGAAAGCTTAAAATGAAAAAAAGTTTCAGTTACTTGGGACAAGTTAGTAATTTTACAATGTTGATTTTTTTAACTATTTAAGGTATGGAGAACTTCAAAAGTATAATAAAATAAAGAAATAACCAAGGTATTGCAGATATATTTAAATCTCAAACAAGGGAAGTAAACCATATTTTAGAAGAGCAGAAATTTATATGTTGTGAATCCACTGTCCCTTTGTTTTCAGCAGATGGTGGGATATGGATAAGAATCTTCTCTTTTGCAGACCATTATTTGAACATAAAAAGATGATGCTCAATTCTTATATGAGGCACATTGTATATGTCACACTCTTAGTTTTGTTATCTGCAATCTGATATATCTATCTTCTATAAGTATTCAAGTTGTTCATTTAAAAGTATTAAATAGAGAAATGTCACTATAAATCCTCTTCCAGGTTATCATCAATCCACTAAACATAATTACAGTTTTTTAGCTGGAAGGGAGTTCAGAGACCATCTATTCTAACTCCTTCATATTCCAGATGAAGACACTGTGAACTAGTCCAACCCTTTCATTTTATAGTTGAGGAATTGATGCTGAGAAGTTAAATGTTTGGAAGGAGGATTTGAATGCACATTTTTCTGACTATATGTCCAACCTTCTATTTACTATGCCATGATGGCTCTTATAATCTTTGAAAGTAGAGTTAGAGAGTCATGGCATTTCAGAATTGAAAGAAACTTCAGAGATCTCTAGTCCATGCCAGACTTGAACAAGAATTCCCTCTATGATAGATCTGCATATAATAGATCTGCAATCTCATCAACTTGAAAATTCCCATCAAAACATTCCTATACAATTGGACTTTTGTTGATTTCCCAGATTTCTTTGAAGAACTTTGATGATTTGAAAATCCATTACTTCTTGAAGTAGTTCATTGTCTAATTCTCCTTTTGTTAACTCAAGATTTTGAGATATTTCCCTCTGCACCCCATTCATTGAGTTAAAACTTATTTTTCTTGAATTTCAGCATTCCTCTAGTAATGCCTAGCAAAAGTAAACAGGGAATCAGGACTAATCTAATCCCATTTCCATGTGTTGACATTAAAATATTTAAATACTCAAACTATTTTCAAATACTTAAAGAGTACTTCTTATTTCCAGGCTAAAAATCCATATTTCACTCAGTTGAGTTTTCTATGCCAGTTGATCTTCAACCAGCTAACAATCTACCTATAATATTTGGGACACATTTCTCCATTTTGTCCAAAAAGGGAAAGGATTGCTTTATTAATTACTTTCCTTTAATCTCTATATAGGGCATGGTCTAACCCTACTATCAATTTGTACTAGACTATATTGGATCCCCAAAAGGATGGCTGATTATTATTTCCCTCAGGATTCTAGGAATAAGACAAAGAGTATTAGTATGATTTTCTAGTACTTTCTTGTAGAATCTTCCATCAATGTGCTCTCCCACATAATTTAATCAGTTAATATTGTTACATGATCAGTTGACAGATTAAAAAAATGTTTTTTATAAAATAAATCTATTAAGGAGATACAGAGAGCTGGAAACATGTCATTATCCCCTAAAAGTTTGGAACACATTCTCTCACAAAAGTACAAAGACCAGAAGAAAGTAGATTCTACCTTAGAAAACACTTATGGTCAAGGCCAAATTCCAAGTTCCTGGTTGTATGAAAGGCCTTTTTTTTCCTTTTGTAGGTTCATCATGAAGTTCTTTTCAGATATAGCTTTCTATTGGGTGTCTTTTAGAGACATGAAGTTTCTTTTCCACTATGTCTAGTTTGTCTACCGATACAGTGTTTCTGTTACTGGGGCACAGGAAAGATTCAATAAGAGGACCAAATTCTCTAACCATTTGAAGATTACAAAATCATCTTTTGGTCAAAGGTAGAGGAAGAAACAACAAATATCTTCTTTCCTTCTTTCAGAATCATTCCTTTCAGTGTAGCTGTATCTCTTTCACTAGTAGGCTGGCCTACTGTTAGAATTCTAATTTTCAAAATCTTATTGCTATTTTTATATCTCATAATATATTGTTTCTATTCTTATCATCCAATGCCAGTGTATCTCCTATATAGTGTCACTCCATTACATCTCATATCCTTCTCTCTTGAATTGGTTAAGTCTTTTTCACAACTCATTTATGCCACTGATCAACTGAGTCGACATGCATGTTCTAGTTTGGTAAATATAAATTTTTGTTATTTATTTTCTTTGGAGTGGAGTGATTGATTCAATTTAGAAGTATGAGTATTCTGTCTTTACTGTAGTAGGATGGATTCCTAACCTTACAATGACACTACAAAAGATGGAGATTTCATTTAAATATGTTCAGCAAGCACTTATGAATTACCTACTATGTGCAGCAAAGTACTACAATTATAGGAAAGAGAAAAAAGTTTAGAGAAAAAAAGAACATTTACTCTTATTGACTTTGCAGTCTAGAAAAAGTATATGATGCAATCAGAGATAACTACATTACAAAAGAATAGACATTAAAGTGATCTGTAAGATCCAAGGGAAGAAATCATATTACTGAATTTTTTTAAAAACAATAGAAACACATATAACTACTGAATAATAGATTAAGAAAACATGAAATAGCAGGGGATTTTTTTTTTTACATTAGTCTTTGAGCTAATTTTTCAGTATTCTTGCTATTTCCTCAAAGAGTATCAAGAAACTGTTTCCAAACCCTTAAACAATCTATGTGCTCCCAGGCACTATAATAAATACTGTTTTAAATACTGGAAAGTAAGGTTGAGAAATAAATGATCTGACCACTAATGAGCTAACAGAAAGTAGTCAGAAAATACCAGTGTTCCAAAAAGCCAAATAAAACTCAGCAAGTGTTTATCCTGAATTATCCTTTTGTACTCAGAGCATAATTCAGTGGAAGATCTTTTTCAGGGTCAAGCCTATTTATAAATAAATTAGGTTGTTGTCCATTTACTACAGTTTTGAGGGTACCCTGAAGGATCTATTCCCTTTGCCTGCCCCCCACAAATTATCATTTAGCCACATTCTCCAAGTAATTCAAAATTAGCAGAGGTTCATGGAGAGACAAAAAATTATGTGTGAACAGATTATAACATATACTAATTAAGAAAAAAGAAAAAAAAGAATTAGAGTAAAACATGTGAGCAGGGAAATTTATGATAAAAATAATATATATGATATTTATTTGTAGAGAGCAAGGTTGAGCAAGGGAATAACTATACTTATCCAGTACTATTCTCTAAAATTCAAAGGAAAATGAAGAAGATCCCCAGATGGTAAACAGAACTCATGGAAGAACATAGATAAAAGGCATACAAATTGTAAAGGGTAGAATGGAATACAGTTTAGCAACATACTCTTTATCATTGGAGAAAGAAACCAAATCAAAGAAGGCATAAATCCATGTAAGTCCCTGAATATTGGCTCTACATGGTAATACTGTAGACATTTATTACGGAACTAATGTCTCAAGTTAATGTCATAATAAATTATTTTTGACTGACAGATTCTTTGTTAAGAACTTTTAAAATATTATTTCATTTAATCTTCATAATAATCCTGGGAGGATTGTGGTATTATTACCTCCCATCTTACAATTGAGAAAACTGAAGCAAACAGTATCTTGCCTAGGGTTATTATCATGTAGTAACAGTAGTAGAAGTAGTAGTAGTAGTTGTTGTTGTAGTTAATAGTACATTTTATAGTGCCTATTATGTGCTATGAACCGTGCCAAGAAAATTATAAATATAATCTTATTTGATCCTTGTAATCACCCTGGTGATTAGGTACTATAATTATTCCCATTTCTCAATTGAGGAAACAAAGAAGTTAAATGAAATGCTCAGGACCCAGCATTTAGAAAGTATTTGATATTGGACTTGAACTCAAATCTTCCTGATTCCAGGATCAGTACTCTATCTAATGTATTTATGACCAGCTGCCTCTAGGATAGGAGACATGTGGATTTCTCTGTAAGTATATGAAGGAAAGAAAAGAATGGGAATGAAAGATTAAAGCAATGCAGTACTATTCAGAACAGAGCAAACCTGGATAAAGTGTCTTCACTGGATAGCCCAGAACATTCAAGGCAGAGGGAAACAATGCTGTTTAATTAAAAGTTCAGAAAAAATTAAAATCTATTTTTTCCCCCACACAGAGGATAAGAGCAACATAATTGTGTAAATCTGTTGGTGGGAAAGGTGTGATGAGGCAAACCCTAGGGTATTGTGGTGACATTGTGGAAAAAACAAAAACAAAGAAAAATAACAACCAAAAATTAGTATCTAGAGGATGACATCCATATCATATGAACAGAGTGAAACAATATAGGATAAAATATAGAATATGAAAAGTATGTGAATGTGGGCATTAAGTGCCTCTTCTTGTTGAACTGTGTCTTCTTTAAGTAGAAACACTTCCTTCCAGATCAACTCACATGAAAAGATAACAAGGGAAAACAGCAGAAAACATGACAGCACATCAAGAGACCAAATTCCCATGGGGGTAGGAAGAAATTGTTGGACCTATTCCCATCAGGAATGATGCCAGAACTCCTGCTTAGAGGCAGGCACTAAGGGAGGTGCTCATCTGCTCTGCAACCACATGAAGGGAGAAATAGGTCCTTGGCTGTCTTCCCAATTCAGCTAACAATTTTTGTTGCCCAGTCTCTAAATTCCTAAAAAAAAAAAAATAAGTGCTGTCAAAAGGCAACAATGTAACAAATTTCAAATGGACTTAATTTTTTATCCTGAAAAACTCCACTTATCTGTGGTCTCATTGATAATAAAGTTTTCCAGATCTAAACAATTGGAAAAATATCAAATGCTCTTGTATAGGTTGAGCGAATATAATAAAGGTGGCAATACCACATAATCTATTTATTTAGTGCTATACCAATCATAACTCCCAAGAAATTATTTAACTGACCTAGAAAAAAATAACAACAAAATTCATCTGGAAAAACAAAAGGTCAAGAATTTCAAGGGAATTAATGAAAAAAATTCAAATGAGGGTGGCCTAGCTGAACCAGATCTAAAACTGTATTATAAAGCAGTGGTCATGAAAACCATTTGGTACTGGTTAAGAAATAGCGTAGTGGATCAGTGGAACAGGTTAGGTTCACAGGACAAAATACTCAATGACAATAGTAATTTAGTGTTTGATAAACCCAAAGACCCCAGTTTTTGAAATAAAAACTCAGTATTTGACAAAAACTGCTGGGAAAATTGGAAACTAGTATGGAAGAAACTAGGCATTGACCCACACCTAACACCATATACCAAGATAAGGTCAAAATGGATTCATGATCTAGACATAAAGAATGATATTATAAACAAATTAGAACAATGTAGGAGGGGGAAGGGATTTGTGAACAAAGAAGAACTAGAGATCATCATTAATCACAAAATAGATAAGTTTGACTATATCAAGTTAAAAAGTTTTTGTACAAACAAAATGAATGGGGACAAGATTAGAAGGGTAGTAATAAACTGGGAAAATATTTTTACATTCAAAGGTTCTGATAAAGGCCTCATTTCTAAAATATATAGAGAATTGACTCAAATATATAAGAATTCAAGCCATTCTCCAATTGATAAATGGTCAAAAGATATGAACAGACAATTTTCAGATGAAGAAATTGAAACTATTTCTAGTCACATGAAAAGGTGCTCCAAATCACTATTGATCAGAGAAATGCAAATTAAGAAAACTCTGAGATACCACTACATACCTGTCAGATTGGTTAAGATGACAGGAAAAGGTAATGACGAATGTTGGAGGGGGTGTGGGAAAACTGGGACACTGATACATTATTGGTGGAACTGTGAACGGATGCAACCATTCTGGAGAGTAATTTGGAACTATGCTCAAAATGTTATCAAACTGTGCATACCATTTAACCCAGCAATTTTTCTACTGGGCCTATATCCTAAAGAGATTTTAAATAAGGTAAAGGGACCCACATGTGCAAAAATGTTTGTGGCAGCCCTTTTTGTAGTGGCTAGAAACTGGAAATTGAAAGGATGCCCATCAATTGCAGAATGGCTGAATAAATTATGGTATATGAATGTTATGGAAATATTATTGTTCTGTAAGAAACAACCAGCAGGATGATTTTAGAGAGGCCTGGAGAGACTTGCATGAACTGATGCTGAGTGAAATCAACAGAACCAGGAGAACATTATACACAGCAACAAGACCATACGATGATCAATTCTGATGGACATGGTTCTCTTCAACAATGATGTGATTTAAACCAGTTCCTATTGTTCAGCGATGAAGATAGTTATATAAATCCAGAGAGAGGCCTGAGGGAACTGAGTGTGAACCACAACACAGCATTTTAACGTTTTCTGTGAATATTTCCATGCATTTTGTTTTCCTTCTTAGTTTTTTTTTCTCTTTCTAGATCTGTTTCTTGTGCAATAATATAACTATATAGATACGTATACATATATTGGATTTGCCATATAATTTAACATATTTAGCAGGTATTAGATTACCTGTCATCTAGGGGTGGGGGGTGAGGGGAAGGAGGGGAAAAGCTTGGAACAAAAAACAAAAAACCTTGCAAAGGTCAATGTAGAAAAATCACTCATATGTGTTGTAAATAAAAAGCTTTTAATAAAAAAAAGATATTAAAGTTTTCTTTCATGTAGATTTCAGTCCATTCATGCCCATTCACAGTGTTTGATTCATTCATGTCCCCCTTAAGGTTGTCATAGGACATCTCATCTTTGTACATAATGCTTTAATAAAGTCTTTCCAACATCTCAAAGGTAACAATGGAACGCTCTGTTGTCTACCTGCTTCACTTCACCAATGTGACAATTCATTTTTCTTTATCTCAGTAATCTTTTAAAACTATAATTTAAAATGATTTCTTCCATCACATTTCAGTGGCCTGATGAAAAGAGTGGTTTTCCCACCTTTCTTGTTGTATAGGACTAGAGAGATGGCTTAGAATAGGGAATGATTTATTAAGTGTATTTCAGACCTTTGTGAAAGGTCTTCCTCTACCTTTGGAGATAGAGGAGGGAAGTTTATTCCATGGATACTACAAGCCCGATGAGCATTTGTGTACTGAGCCCTAATGACACATTTGTTGAGAATTATTCTAACATTTTCATAAAATGTGACGATGGGATGTCCTGGACAGATTTGAGATAAGAGTTCAGAGTTTCTCTAACTTTGCGGCATGAATAGAGAGAGAATTCTACCAAGGACCCAAAAGACTTAGTAAAAAACATCAAGATTTCAAAAACTGGTTATGAAACAGTTTTTGTTGTACAAGGCCTAACATATTGAATATATCAAAGACAATTTTGTCTCCATGAGTTGTTAGATTTAGAAAGATAGAACATATGCAATATATTACAATATATCCTTGCGATATATACAAATAATAAAAAGCAAGACCTAATTAGGGTTTCCTTTACAAATACAAGCACCTTATAGGTAAACCAATCTTTGATGCTTGTCTTTTCAATATTTCAACTTAGTCTTACCAGAATTTTATATAATTGTCATTTTTTTGCTGTTACTGTTTTCTTTTTTTCTGTTTCTTCTTTCACAACATGATTGTTGTGGAAATTTGTTATTTTTTTAAAATTTATTTATTTTAACACACATTGCTTTATGTATCATGTTGGGAGAGAAAAATCAGAACAAAAGGGAAAAACCATGGGAAAGAGGGAAAAAAAAACAGAAAAAAGAAGTGAAGATAGCATGTGTTGATTTATATTCAGTCACATTAGTTCTTTTTTCTGGATGCAGATGGAATTTTCCGTCCAAAGTCTATTGGGATTGCTCTGAATCACTGAACCACTGAGAAGAACCAAATATTTCATAGTTGATCAATGCACATTCTTGCTGTTATTGTGTACATTGTATTCCTGGTTCTGTTTATTTCATTCAGCATTAGTTCATGTAAATCTTTCAAGGTCTTTCTAAAATCAGCTTGTTTGTCATTTTTATAGAACAATAATATTCAATTACCTTTACATACCAGAACTTGTAGAGTCATTTCTCAATTGATGGGCATATATATGTGAGTCCTTTTCCCTCCTTTATGATTTTTTTGGGATATAAATTCAGTAATGGTATAGCTGGGTCAAAGAGTATGCATAGTATGATAGTTCTTTGGGCATAGATCCAGATTTCTCTTCAGAATGGTTGGATTATTTCAAACTCCATCAACAATGCATTAGTGTCCCAGATTTCCCACATTTCTTCCAACATTTATCATTATCTTTTTCTGTCATTTTAGCCAATCTGAGAGGTGTGAGTGTGAGGTGGTATTTCAGAGTTGTTTTAATTTGCATTTCTCTAATCAATAGTGATTTATAGCATTTGTTCATATGATGATAGATGATTGATGTCAAGTTGGAGGAAGATATCTGATAGTGTTCAATAGGGACCTCTCCTGGCTCATTCTATTATTCAATATTTTTTATTCAGATGAGGGTGATAAAATCATACTGGTTTATGTGTAAAAAATTTAGCTGACATGAAGCTGGGAGGGAAAATTAGTATGCTACATGAAAATCAGAATCCCAACACAACTTATGGAAGAAACAAAAGTACTGGATTAGCAAACAGAGTAGTTCTGAAAGCTCATGAAAAAAAAATAGTAAGAAATAAGACTAGAAAATTAGCTAGGATCATTAGATTGTTGAGTTTAAGAATTCTGTACCTTTTCCTACAAATAATAAGGATCCACTCAAGTTTGTTGTTGTTGTTGTTGTTGTTTGTTTGTTTATTTTTTGCTTCCTTTTTGTCAGTTGACAGAGGCTTGAAACTTAAGAAGATTGTGTGGCAGAAACTATGTGAAACTTCTATAGGTGAAAAATGAGATTAACCTCCTAGGGTCCCTCTAGAGATGACAGTATAGGATTGTATGATTTCATATGTATCCTACAGGGCTATGTCCTCTCTCCATACTACTTTGCTTGGTGAATTTATCAATTCTAATGGACTAAGCTATTATTATGCTAAAGATTTTAAATCTAGTTATCCTATCCTAACTTCTCTGGGTGACCTTCAGTTTTGTATTTCTAACTAACTGCTTTTTAGATATTTTAAGGTGAGTGCCCAATAGATTATTTAAACTCAGCATATCCAAAACTGAATCCATTATTTTTTCTTCTAACCATCCCTCCCCTCAAAAGTTTTCTTTTATAACAAAAGCAACACCATTCTCCCAGGCCCCAAGCACAAAACATTGGCACTATCCTTGATTTCCCAATTTCCTGTCCCCTAAATCCAATCTGTTTCCAGGATCTGTTGATTTTTTTTTTTGGCTTCATTTCTCTAATCTTCTCTTTCTCTCCTCTGATACTTTAATAACATGGAGTCTTCCCCACAACTCTTGATACTTTCCTAAAAGAGCTCAGGGCACTCAAACTACTCTTTAGATATATGCAGGCAAGAAAACCATGCCATAGCTTTTTTCTTTCCATTCCCCAAACCATATAAAATTTGCTGTCATAGCCCTCAAACCTCTTTGCTCTGAAAATAGAAATGAAGCATATATAGGAGCTAATTCTATTTAACGAAAACTTAAGAGGAGAGAAAAATTTTTGGTTAGTATGAATAATCACCTGATCTGGAAGGTCAAAACAATGAGATTTTATGCCTCATTTTAGATACAGTTCCATATTCTTGTTTTTTTCCCCTAAAATTTTTGTACTTGAGTATATTTCTATATGGTTTAAAAAATGCACACAGATTATTATTTTTAACTAAAATTACTAGTCAATTCAATTAAAAATTGGAGTCAATTATGTTAAAACATCAATAAAATTAATCATCTGCTGGTAAATTATAGACTTCAGGGTATTCCTGAAAATTGTTTCATATTTTGAATATGTAAAGAAGTTATTTCATTAACATAGAGTAACAGTGAACATCAATAGTAATGTAATTTACATGCTCATAGAAGGGAGCTTATAAAAGGACCTAAATTGGTTTAGAAATAGTTTCTTTAGTCCATGTAAACACAAGGGAGGTTTTCTCTTCTGTCATGTTATCTGTACAGTAATAGCACATAAATCGCTTTTATCAAAGTAAGAATAAAAATTGAAAAAACATACTATAATTTTCAAAGAACAAACTATTTAAATATCTTTTGAAAGACCAAGATATACTTTTTTTTTTCCTTTTGCTGAACAACGATCAAATCTCTCAGTCTTACTTTACTCTCAGACTAACATTTACATAGTGAGAAATAAGCTTTCCCTTGTATGGCTTTAATATTCCATGAGCTTGCATGATTTCCATTCTCTTTTCTCTTGAGAGGTTCCTTACATACACTTTAATTTAAATTGATCCAGACAAGGTGATGTCACTTTCATCTTCTATGACTATGAAGGACCATATCCAACTGATTTAAATTACAAAAAAAAAAAGTTTGAGGAAAAGTTATTTTGAGTAATCATCATCACTTAATTCTCACAATAATTAAATGAAGCTCCAAGTTAGAGAAGAAATTTTTAACCTATGACCATCATAAAATTAATTAGTTAGGGCTAAAGCTTTCAGCTGCTCGAGGTATATATAAAACATTAACATAAAAGTAACTGCCTTCAGACCTACACTATTTAATTTCTGTTAGAGACCCATGATTTTTAAAAAATATGATCTTTTCCAGTACATATGTTTTAACTTATTCAGAACTTTGCAAAGTTTTCATGAGTTAGGTTTGTCAGCACCTAGCAGTTAATATTTGAAAATGTGAAAATATTTGAAAATTTTCAACAAAGTTAGGCAGGTCTTTAGGTTATGAATATAGTCCTTCATCATCTCTTAAACAAAATTTTTTGGCAAGGCTTAGTAGGGCTTACCACTGTTAACAAAATTTCAAATAATTTTGAAAACTCAAGATCACAACTGCCATCCCCCAGTTTAATTTTTTGTGCTTTCTATCTATTTCTATTCATATACAGTTTTGTTTTCACCCATAAGGCTACATAAATTTTAGCTCATAATGCATTTGAGTCCTTTCTTTTTCAATTTCCTAGGGGGTATCTTAAAGTTAGAAATATAAGACTTAAATGAATGATATTGATATTTTGGATTTTCAAGTATCACATGCTATTTCTGCATAGGAATTCATGGTCAATGCCTTTTAAATATAACATGGAACCCCTACCTAACTACAAAGCTTATAATGATGACCTAGATAGGACAGGGTGAAAAAACATAATCTTGACACACCAAACAATGATATTCTTATACAGCAATATATAGAAAAGGGTTGTGGTAAACCAATGTTTCTCCTCAAAATAAAGAATCTAGACTTCTCTGAAAATAATGTCACTATGAAGAGAATATTTTTTTTATTTATGTTAAACTTTCTTCTAAGATGTCATTCTGAGAGAGATGAAAAAAGAAGGAATTAGAAATAAAAAAATACTTCTAAAATAATAATAAAATTATATGCAATGGATCTCTCCACCCTCAGATTCAAGCCAAGTTCATCAGTATATCAAAACTTGAAGGCTGCAGAAAAATTTTGAGAACAATGAAGAGAGTTTTAAATCTGTTTATTATGTGGACATTTTGTTACAATAAACTAGCAGCAACTACTATGACCAAACTAGCTAATAGCTAATTTTGTCTTTGTTCTGCCTTGAGACAAGTCTTCAAGACTCCTTCCTTTTCTACCTCTTTTTCTCTCCCTTCTTTTCTTCTTTCTTTTCCTTCCTTTCTTTTCTTTGCTTAATTCTTTTTCTTCTCCTCTTCTCTAAAAGTTTTTTGCTTATCCCATTAATTAATTCTAAACAGTATTTTTTAATGTACACTATCTATCTTTTCTTTTCTATTCACACATTTATATTAAAGTCACCAAGGATCAAAGTACATGTTGATATAATTTAGGGTTTTTTCTTCAAAATGTTTTCTATTTCTTCATTCTCTTTGACATGATGATACATTGGATGCAATTCTGAAGGCATTTTCTTATAATATATACATGTGCATATGCATATGCACATGTATGTATTATATATTATATATGCACATGAATATATATTCATGTACATGTTTACACATAATGACTATATAGCTAATAAAATTTTACTTGTTGCCTTTTGACAAAGTACAAAATAAACTTCATTAATTCTTTCCTTTTCCTTTCCAAGAATGATCTTTAAGTCATCTTTCTACTTAGCTGTACTCTTGTCTTAACACTAGTGATAAAAAAAAGAAAGACAAAGACAGTTCATGGCCTCAAGGAGCTTAGATTCTAAGAGAGAGACAACATGCAACCAACTCTGTATAAACAAACAAGGTATACCAAGTAAATTAGAGATAAGCTCAGAGAGGCAAAATTAGTAGTAAGAGGGATAAGAAAATGTTTTTTTTTCTCTAAAATATGAAATTTTAAATGAGATTTGAAAGAAACCAGGAGATCCAGAAGTTGGAGAGTGAATTCCAAGTATGAGAAACAGGCCAGGGAAGTGCATAGAATTTGAAGATGGAACTGTCTTGTGAAAGGAATAATAAAGAAGTAATTCACTGGATTTTATAGTATAAAGAGGGAGTAAAGTACAAGACTAAAAAGATAGGAAGAAGTCTGATTATGAATGGATCTAAATGCTAAACCAAAGATCTTACATGTTTACTTGATGCTAACAACAAAAAGAAGTCACTAGAATTTATTGAATAGGGCAGCAAAATTTACCTGTATTGTACAAGGATTGTTTCTGTAAGTTGAATGGAGAATGGACGGGGGAAAGCAGAGGTTTGAAGCAAGTAGGTTCTGGAATAGTACAAATTTAAATTCCACCACTGTGGAGGAAGTGTCAGAGGATAGACACAAAGGAATGACTATTTTTCATTGTTCTTCGCTTTATGGGGAATCATGATTTTAAAAAATCACCACTAAATAGCTAGCATACTAGAAATCAACCTTTCTTTAAATAGATTGGTCTGTCACAAGGACAGTGCTCAAAGTCTTTACACTATGGTAAAATCTGCCAGAAATGGTGATCCAATGGTGTATTCTCTAAGAATTCAGGAATACCTCCATGCAATGAGGAAACATATAAGGGAATGTTTGTGGAGGGCCCTGTATTTCTGGAAAATTTAATTGATGCTTGGTGAATCAGAATATGTTGTTAATTTGATGGCTGCGGTGACATTTATTAGCTTTATAATAAAAAAATCACCAAAGCTGTATTTTAAGTAGCTGACAATAACTGAATCATTATCTATGCTCTCTCACTTTCTCATTTCCCTAGCCATCAAACAATTTCCCCATGTCCATGCACTGGCATACATCAATATAGGAAGCTTATGTCTACAAGCCAATAGTCAAAGCCCAGGAGATTAATCTTTCGAATGCAAAGTTAAAGAAATGATGGAAAAGGTCAGACAGAAGCCAAGGCACAGATACTCTTTATCCTAATTCTTTGGTCAATTATTCATGACACATTATTATACATTAAATCTCTAATAACTATTGATCAATTAGGCTATACCATATACTTATGCTAACTAATCCTCTAATTCTAGGGAAATTAAAAAAAAAATTCTAGAGGGAATAGTACTAGCCTAACTTCAATGAAGAAAATTGCTGGTTTTGACAATCCTTCACATATCTTGAATTTGTAGAAGCAAGACCTGAATCCCCTAAAGAAATTGTTTCAGGAAATGTCTCATCCATTACTAGTCACTTACAATACAACAACAGAATTCTATAATCCTACTTCAGGATGGCAGTATTTCCAGGTGCCAAATTCCAAAAATGTCCCAAAAGGCAGCTTAGTTATACCCAGCAGCAGTGGGTCTATAGAACAATCATTAAAGAAAGTACAAGTTGTCTGGCAGAATTACTTTCAAATAACAGTTTTCTTGTTGAAGTTGAGAGTCTTGAGTATTTTCCTATCCATCAGTGTAAACCCACATTTCTTCACATCTGGCACTCAGCATTACCATGAAATCATGCCAGATGCTTTAGTCTGTAGCTTTCTCACTGCTCAGTGAGGAAGGGGACAGTAATTATAAAGAAGACTGAGCTAATTAAGCTGGAATAGATCATTCAGGGAAAAAAAAAAAGTAAAGAAGTCCCTCTACCAATCTCATCATATCAATCATGAAGTTTGATCTAAGAACAAGTGATTAGCACAGGAGGCCTTATTTTTTCCCTTGGAAACTTGAACCCCTTTTCAGAATCAGTAAATAATTGAACAAAATAATATTAGTTATAAGTTGGTGAAAATAAAACTGTAATTTTATTTCTGATTTAAGTCCACAAAGTTCACAGATCCAATTTCTTAAATTGTGGGTCACTATTCCAAATGAGTTCTCGTAACTAAATGTGGGGGGTCATAGAATTATGATTTATTACCAATAAATGTTTGACTTATAGACCCATTTTAAATACCCATATACTTGGCAACATCTCTAAGCCTCAGTTTCCTCACATGTAAAATAAAGGGGAAGGACTCAATGGGCTCCATAGTCCCTTCTAATTGTAAATCTATGATCTATTCTTTCAGAAAAAAATTCAGATTCACTAAATCTCTACAACTAGATAGAATAAAAGGAAAAGAGTAGGCCAAATGAAATCTGAAATTGGGAAGCAATTTCAATTACCACAAGCTACTCACATATGTGCACATACAAACACATATATACATATACACACATTTTTTAAGCCTAAATTTTCCTAATGATATCTTCTGACCACACATTATAGAATTCTACAATCTGGGACAATCAAAATTTGGGATGATCTGAATAAGGTAGAAAAGAACATTTGGCATCAGCAAGATATAACACATTATTGAGGACCACTTGCATGGAAAAATGACTTAAAAATACATGAAAGGAAAGATGTGATCAGAGAAGGAATTAAATCAATGCTATGTTGGCAGTCAGGGGAAGAGATAGACTACCTAGTGCTATCCTACTGTGTTTGTTGTTGTTCAGTCATTTTTCAGTCCTATCTGACTCTCCATAATTCCATATGGGGTTTTCTTTGCAAAAATATTGGAGTGATTTCCCATTTCCTTCTCCAGTTCATTTTACATTTGAGGAAAATGAGGCAGAAAGAGTTAAGTGGTGCCCAGTGTCACACAGCTAAAAACTGTCTGAACCTAGATGAATTTGAATCTTCTGACTACAGGCCTAGCACTTTATTTACTGTGTTACCTAATTGCTATATGTTATTGCACACAGTATTAAAAGATCTAGAGGAGCCAAGAAGGCAGAGTGAAGGTACAACTCTCTGTGATCTCCTCTGACCTTCTCTCAAACCAACAGCAGATTAAGCCTCTAAACTGGTTATGGAGTGAAAACTCCCCCAATACTTGGAGTACAACACATTTCTAGAAGAAGTTACTTTGGAAGACCTCCAGAGCAGGTCTGTTTCAGACAGGCAGAGGGTTGGTCAGTTTGCCAAGCTCAGACCGCAGCTCTGGGACACAGGGCAGGAAGCTGGGCCAGACTCAGCATGGCAGATTCTAAGACCCTGGGAAGTCCCTGTCAGAGCCTTGGGCCGCTCTACCCTAGTTACAGGCAGGTGCTTTGGCAGATCTGCCTTTTGTAAAAGTTAGATTGTAAACCACTGAGAATCTGGGACCTAGCAAGGACAGTCCAGCACCTAAATTCAATCACCCGAACTGCCCCAGGGCAAATTAAAGCAGTTGTTGCTCCTCTGCTTTAAACAGATTAAGCTTGAAAAAAATGAATAAAAAACAGAAAAGAACTCTCACCACAGACAGCTTTTATAGAGAGCTAGAAGAACAGACCCCAGATCCTGAGGTTCATGAAGGTAAAGCAACTCCAGAAGAAGCCAAAAAGGGAGACATGACTTTGTTCCCATTTCACAAGGCTTTCCTGGAAGATAGTTTAAAGAATCTCAAAAGAGAGTAAGAAGAAAAATGGGGAAATGAAATGAGATCATTACAAGAAGGAATGGAAAAATCATGTAATGCTCTACAAAAAAAATAAGAAAAAGACACCAATTCACTGAAAAACAAAATTGGTGAAATGGAAAAAGACACCAATTCGCTGACAAACAAAAGTGGTGAAATAGAAAATGACTGCAATGAGCAAAAATATTAAATTGGTCAGTTACAAAAGGAACTAAAAAAGGTAACTGAAGAAAATAATACATTAAAAATTAGAATTAAACAAATGGAAGTGAATGACTCAATAAGATTTCAAGAATCAAATAAAAACAACAAAATTAAAAAATAGAAGAAAATATGAAATATCTCTTGGAAAAAGAACTGACCTGGAAAATAGATCTAGGAGATACAATCTAAGGATTATTGGACTTCCTGAAAGCCATGATGAAAAAAAGAACCTAGTCACTATCTTCCAGGAAATCATGAAAGAAAACTACCCTGATGTTTTAGAATCAGAAGTTAAAATTGCCAGCAAAAGAATTCACTGATCACCTCTGGAAAGAGACCCCAAAATTAAAATCCTAAGAAATATCATGGATAAATATCAGGACTATCACACCAAGGAAAAATATTGCAAGCAGCTAGAAAGAAACAATTCTAATACTGAGGAATTGTAATGAGAATCACACAAGAATTGTAAGCTTCCACATTAAAATATCAAAGGGCCTGGAATTAGATATTCCAAAAGCCAAAGGAACTTGGATTACAGCCAAGAATAAGCAATCCAGCTAGAATAAGCATTATCTTCCAGGGAAGAAGATGGACATTTAATGATATAGGTGAATTTCACCTATTTCTAATGAAAAGTACAGATCTGAACAAAAAAAATTGACCTCCAAACACAGAACTAAAGAGAAGCATAAAAAAGTAAAAAGGAAAGAACTCTTGAGAACTATATTTCTACTATGGGTATACTTAAAGAATGGGTGGTATAATTTGATTTTACTTTCATAATATGAAAAAGAAACTAGAGGTGGAAGGGCTATCAAACTGGGGAAAAGAGGGAAAAGGAGGTAAAATGAGGTTTAAAAAAGGAGGTAAAAATAAGGTAAAAATCTCATGAAGAGACAAAGAAAACCTAATATAATGGAGGGAAATAAGGGAGGGGGATGACCATTGTGTGAATTTTACTCTCATCAGATTGGGCTCTAAAAGACACATTTGGTTTCATAGAGAAACTTGTCCCTCCTTATAGGGAAGTGGGAGGGAAAGGAGGAAAAGGAAAGGATAGATTAATAGAAGGGAAAATAGAAGAGTTAGGGGAATGGTGTAAAAAAGTGGGAGGGGCTCTAAAGGGGATAAGACTGTTTGAGGGAGGTGGTCATCAAAAGCAAAATACTGGGGAAGGGGGAAGGGAGAGAGGGGAAAGGAAAGAAAAACATAACTTTGGGAAATAAGATGGCAGGAAATACAGAATTAGTTATTTTAACTGTGAATGTGAATGGAATGAAGTCTCCCATAAAGCAGAAGCAGATAGCAGACTGAATTAAAAGCCAGAATCCAACAATATGTTGTTTACAAGAAATATATCTAAAGCATAGAGATACATACAAAGTGAAGGTAAAGGGCTGGAGCAGAATCTATTATGCTTCAAGTGTAAAAAAAAAAAAAAAAAAAGCAGGGGTAGCAATCCTGATCTCAGATCAAATGAAAGCAAAGATAGATCTAATTAAAAGAGATAAGGAAGGAAACTATATTTTTTTTTTATATTAATTAGTGGTTATTTTAATACTGTAGCAATCAGATGATCAAAGGGATACTTTACAAAGCTAGATAAAATATTAAAATTTATTTGGAGAAAGATCTAGAACATCAATGGAAATAATGAAAAAAAAAAGTAACAATTAAGGAAGAATAGCTCTTCCAGACCTCAATTTGTATAAGAAAATAATAGTCATCAAAACCATCTGGTGATAGTTTAATAATGATGACTATGAAATAATGATGGTGATTATAACTTGCAAATACATATTTTTAAGATTTGCAGCATGTTTTTTTTT
>JAJPUD010009391.1:0-46568 GCA_023553655.1 Myrmecobius fasciatus
ATATAAGAATTCAAGCCATTCTCCAATTGATAAATTGTCAAAAGATATGAACAGACAATTTTCAGATGAAGAAATTGAAACTATTTCTGGTCACATGAAAAGGTGCTCCAAGTCACTATTGATCAGAGAAATGCAAATTAAGACAACTCTGAGATACCACTACACACCTGTCAGATTGGCTAAAATGACAGGAAATGATAATGATAACTGTTGGAGGGGATGTGGGAAAACTGGGACACTGATACATTGTTGGTGGAACTGTGAACGGATCCAACCATTCTGGAGAGCAATTTGGAACTATGCTCAAAAAGTTATCAAACTATGCATACCATTTGACCCAGCAGTGTTTCTACTGGGCCTATATCCGAAAGAGATTTTAAAGGAGGGAAAGGGACCCACATGTGCACAAATGTTTGTGGCAGCCCTTTTTGTAGTGGCTAGAAACTGGAAACTGAAAGGATGCCCATCAATTGGAGAATGGCTGAAAAAATTATGGTATATGGATGCTATGGAATATTATTTCTCTGTAAGAAACGACCAACAGGAGGATTTCAGAGAGGCCTGGAGAGACTTGCATGAACTGATGCTGAGTGAAATCAGCAGAACCAGGAGAACATTATACACAGCAACAAGACTATATGATGATCAATTCTGATGGACATGGTTCTCTTCAACAATGATGTGATTAAAACCAGTTCCCATTGTTCTGCGATGAAGATAGTCATATACATCTAGAGAGAGGCCTGTGAGAACTGAGTACGGACCACAACACAGCATTTTAACGCTTTCTGTGAATATCTCCATGCATTTTGTTTTCCTTCTTAGGTTGTTTTTTCTTCTTCTCTTTCTAGATCTGATGTTTCTTATGCAGTAAGATAACTGTATAGATATGTATACATGTATTGCATTTGTCATATAATTTATCCTATTTAGCATGTATTAGATTACCTGTCATCTAGGGGTGGGGGGTGGGGGGAAGCAGGGGAAAAGCTTGGGAAAAATAGTTTTTGCAAAGGTCAATGTAGACAAATCACTCATATGTTTTGTAAATTAAAAGCTTTATTAAAAAAAAAGAAAGAAGCTTCTTTTACCTCATTATTCTCCTCTGAACATGAATCCTGATCTTCCTTATTTCCATAGTAAGTTTCTATGATTGGGTTCTTTCTTCCTTGTCATATAATTTTTTTTTTAAATAAAAGACATTAGTGTAAGCACCTCTAATGGAGAGAATGGTGCCTCTGACTTCACATCAGCTCTCCCTTCTGAACCTGAATCCCAAACCAAGTGCTCTCCCCTCCAGCAAGTACCTGCAGGCAGCAGCGGCCTTGCCCCACTGCCTCTGCACACACTAAGTCTGCTCTTTCCCAGGGCCAGGGCTCTGTCCCTTAGCTGGGCCTGTCATTCCCAATCAGTCAAGGTTCACTCAGTATTCTGGGACTCAAACCCCGACTCCACAACAGTCCAAGAGGTGAAAGTTTCTGTGGTTCCTGCTGAATCTCCAGTGACACCCAGCTAGGCTGTAGGGTCCCCACTTTGTATCTAGCACAGATGTGTTTGCACTTCAATAAATTAATCCCTAGCCCTGAGTCTTTCTTTGCATCTTCTCAGGTTGCACCTAGATGACCCCTGTTTTGTCCCAAGGCTTCTTGATTTTTCACCAGTTTATGATCACCTTGAGGTGCAAAATTGTACTATATCTGGGGGAAATCTATTTGTGGGGGAAAGTTTGTAATTTATCAACCTACTCTCCCATGAGGATTCTGCCCAGAAATCTCCTCTCTCTTTATTTACCTCATATATTTTAGCACATAATACTTCTATTCACAAAATATGAAAAGAAGCTATGCTCTCAAGGCAATGATTATAGTCTTGGAAGACTTGTCAATGTTTTAATCACTTTCTATTTGGACTAATTCTATGATACACACCAAAAGAATATGGATATTAAAAAGCTGTGCCATTTTTATTTAAACTCATTGTGGGAAAAAAAAACATCTTTGGGATCCTTAAAATTGCATAAAAAGTGGTGAATAGCTTGGTAGCTATGCATTTTCTCCCTTGATTGCAATTTCTCTTTGTTCTAGGGTGATTCCATTATGCTTAACAGAGAAAAAGGGGTGGCTGGAAATTTGAATAATTTTTTTTCTTGTTCATAAAAGTCTTCTTTTTTTGTCATGGTATAGTAGAAAGAACATAGTCTGATTTAGGAGTAGATTCTAACTGTGCCCTGGATACTTACTATTTGTATGATATTGGTCAAGTAATTTAACCTTCTTGACCTTCAGTTTTTTCATTTTTTTCATATAACAACAATAACAAGAATTATTAATTTTTCTCCACTGTTTGACTATTATTTACTTTATTTCTTGATTTTCTTTTCTTTTCCTTGTTCCTCTAATAAATATTTTAAATTTCATTATCTTTTTTAGCTTTATTTTATTCTACATAACTGATATTTATAAAACAATAACAGCAAAAAAAAAACAACCAATCATGTAGTGATTGCTGCATTATACAGAAAGGGAATATAAGGGAGTGTGGAACCCACTATAAATAAAAGTATATTCTCTCCTGAAGAAGTTAAAGAAAAAAGTATGAACCACAAAGCCACTTTTGAGTTTGCAATTATTCTTACATTAAAAATTTGCATTGTTTACAAAGTTGATTTTCTTTAGTAAAAGTCAGATTAAGCTCAATCACTTCAGATTTATTCCAAACTGAAAATTACCTCTGTCAATATTTTAATTGAGAATTAGATATTACAATTGACTTTCTACATTTATGTCTGAGAAGTTTAAACTCTGTATATTTTACAAATGGTTTATTGTTGTGTGGTAGTACTTTAATAGTTATTTATATGGAGAATTTGGGAAGATTGCATAATAGGTAAGAAAATTCCTAGCTCTCCAGATTTCCCCTATAAACAAGACAAAACTATGTGTCAGGTCAAATGCAGACTACTTAAAAATAAAAAGTGAGGAGCAGCTAGGTGGCATAGTGGATAGAGCACCAGCCCTGAAGTCAGGAAGACCTGAGTTCAAATCTGGTCTCAGACACTTAACATTTCCTAGCTGTGTGACGTTGAGCAAGTCACTTAACCCCAATTGCTTCAGCTGAATAAATAAGTAAAATGAAAAAATAAAAAAATTGAGGCAAAATACTGATTCTCTTAGACAATCTGAGATGCAAAGAAAATTACCAAGGCAGAGTTTGGAGCCCTGTGAAGCATAAATATCTCCAGGCAAGGAGTATTGAATCAGCAAATGGTTTGGCCTTTTATGCTAGCAACTTAGGAAGTAGGCCCAATCTTGGCTACAAGAATTTTCACTTCCTGCCTAGTGTGTGGGGAGTCAGGTGTCTGGGAAGACTGAGGGAATTTCTGATGATAAGGGATGCTAAATCCAACTGTGCTGCAGAGATGCAACCCAATAGGAGAAGTAACCAATGTACTCCAGGTAAGTACTGAGACACTGGGGCAGGGATGCAGCTGGTTGTGGGCATTTACAGGAAGGCAGAGTTTTTGGTTTTGTGTTCTAGGACAGAATGAAGGAAAACTTGATGCCAGAAATACCACCCCAATCCTCAACCTCAGGAGTAGAGGCACCCCCATTCACATCATCTCAGCACTAGAAGTAATTACACTAAAAAGCTACTTTTTGAGGAGCATCAAAAGAGAAAGAATCCACCCATGGAAAGTTACTATGAAAATAGGGAAGACCAGAGTTCATCTTTAGATGAAGAAATTGAAATTTAAAAAAAAGCTTCTCTTATCCCATAAAATAACATCAAATGGCCACCTGCCTGAAAAGAATTAAAAAAAAAAACTTTTAAAAGATTTTAAAAATCAAATGAGAAATTAAGGAAAAACTTTAAAAAAACAATCTTAAAAAGATTATGTAAAAACGATGTAACTAACTAGAAAAAGAGATCCAAAATCTTAAGGAAGAAAATGACTCCTTTAAAATTAAAATTTGACCAAGGGAAAGCCAGCAAAGTTATGAGCCCAAAAATAATAAAACAAAATATAAAGAATAAAAAAAATTAGAAGTTAAAGAAAATGTGAGACATCCCATAAGAAAAAACAGCAAATTTAGAGAACAGATCAAGAAGAGAACGCATAAGAAGAATTGGACTACTTGAAAGCTACAATAAAAAAAAGAATCTTGATATAATAATACAAGAAATAATTAAAGAAAAATGTCCCAAAAGTATTAGAACAAGAGGGGAAATGAGAAACTCAAACCCCAGAGCAAGGAGAAAATATTACATGTAACAAGACCAAAAAGTATTAGAAAATACTACAGATAGCTACATTAAAAATAACAGTTCTTAGAAGAAGAGCCAAAAAAACTAGGATTGGTACTAAAATATAACCAGAAAAATTAAACATAAACCTGAATAAAAAAATTTTAAAAATCAATTAATTTTTGCAAAAAAATTGAACTTAAAAGAAAATTTGACAAAGAAAATCCAAGAGAAATATCAAGTTAAATATCAAGTTTAATTTTGAAGGACTCAATAAGGACAAACTGTTTATGCTTCCTACATAAAAATATGAACCATGTATCTAAGATTGTTTTTAGGAATGGGGTAAGTAAAAAAAGATTGGGATAGTATGATGTAATTTTAAAAAGCAAAATTATGTAGGAAAAGATAAAAAAGAGTAATTAGATTATAAGAAAGAGATATGAGAAATTAGGGAAGTTATGATGTATTATAATAGCTGGTAATTCTAGATTTGAGCTCCCATCAGGAAGGGATAAAAGAAAGAACACACACACACACACACACACACACACACACACACATATGGGTATATAAGTTCTATATTAAGAAATAAGAAGAGGGAGAGAATATAAGAAGGAATAGGTACAGAAGAGAGTGTGGATTAATGGGAATGGAATAAAGATGGAGGGAAAAGAATGGAACGGAGGAAAAAGTGGGGAGAAAAGATAAGTGAGAGATCTTTGTAGGGGGGTAGGTTAAGTAATAGCAAGGCAAGATAGTGATTAGAAGTAAAGCAGGAAAGTCAGATGAGATAGTACATAAGGAAAACACAGAAACAATAATAATGAGCAGAAATAGAATTTATTAGAAAAAAAAGCAGGGGTAGTAATCACTGATCTCAGAGTTAAAGTTAAAATGTATTAAAAAAAGAGAAAAATAGGGAAACTACACTATATGTCAGTCATATTGTTTTAGACTATTTAATATAACTAAACAGTATAAGGTTGGAATATTGTTGTGGTGTAGGAAATAATGAGTTAATAGATTTAGAAAAATATAAAAAGAGTGGGACCTAAGAAGGATGGTGTTATCCATAGAGGACAAATTAGCATAGTGCAACCTTAGATATATATATGTGAATGCATATGTGCAAAAATTTATAGGATTATAGATGTATATGCATTTACATATGCATGTATATTCATACACATGAATATATAAATAAATATATATGTGTATGTATGTGTATAATTGCTTATATATTCATACATATGTATGGATATATAAATATATTCATTATTAACTGTAGCTGACTTTGAGGAGAAAAAGGGAGAAGAAAAGGGGGAAGATTAAAATAAAAAGTGCACAGCACAGAGCAAAAGAAAACCTAGAAGGAAGCAAAGAAAAGATAGTTCTGAATACAATGTGTGGTTTCTATTACATGTATTTTCTTGAAATGTAAATTTATTGTTTCATATTTTGAATTCCTCTTGTGTTCTGTGCACAAGGTATTTTTTTCTTTTTTCTGTTTTATCCTTTTTTCTATTTTGCATTTAATTTCCAAATAACAAAAAATAAATAATAATTACTTTTGCTTCAAATCTTCTAAGTATCTTTAGTTTCATTAGAATAACTAGCTTTTCCTCTTACCAGATTGTGGTAATGAGCACCTCAAAATTTATTTAAATTCTACTGAGAAAACAAACACCATCAATAGGCAACTTCTTATTCTAATCCTTTCCAGCTAAATGTGAATTTTTGTTGAGTTCTTATCTTTCCTATTTTCCCTCAGTGAACAATTAAAAAAAAAATTAACCCACAACTCATTTATCTTCTTATCTAAAGCTTAGCACAATTCCTGGCACATAGTATGTACTTAATAAGTCTTTTTTGACATGTTGAATACTAGAGCTTTCATTCCATCAATAGATTTTATTCATTTCAATTCTATGAAAATTATCATTCGCTCAGCAGTTATGTTGTTCAAAGCACTGCATTAGATAGTAGGAGTGCAAAAGAAAAGATTGTGTCATGCAGAGGGGAGATCATTGTTTTACAATTTTTCATCAAGCAATCTCTATATGATTCAAACTCAATATTTTAAATCTTTAAACCTGTGATTTAATTAGCTGTGAATGCTTAGTGATTAATCCCCTCTATCAACAGAGATGAATACTTTTTCAGTAATCTATAGCTTTAAAATGTTTCCTTGGATTCCTGAGAGATTAAATGACTTGCTCAGACTTACATACCAAGGATTTGTAATATATGAGACTTGACTCTTGGCTTTCTCATCCTCTGGTCAGTTGTTTATCTATCAATATTGGAAGCTTGCTGTATTTCTGAAAATAATAAGAAATTGCATACTGCAAATATAGATACCAAATATCCTGAAGAAATAAAAATAACTGATTTATTTATCAGATCTTTCTTTTTCCTTCTTTCTTCCTTTCCCTCTACCTCAATCTATGTGTCTCTCTGTCTCTTACATACACACACACACAGACAGACAAAGCCTTGTAAATATGCTTATCTAGACATTAGATTACTATCTACAATAAAGCCTTTTATAATAATTATAATTTTATAAATATTTTATAAATAAATTTTATAAATTTCCATAAAAATTTGTAAATAATTGTGATCCCAATGTTGCAAACATTCATAATGAGATTTTTTTAATCTTTCTGATTTTCCCCAGAGTAATGGAAAAAGTAAGACCACACTCTTCAATTTTTCCACCAGTTCTTCAAAAGAATCTTAAAATCACTGTACTTATTTTTTTTATTGTTGTTGTCCTTGATGAAAAATCTTTCTTTTTTGTTTATAGAAGAGTAATGCAGATGGCCAGGAATCTATCAGTTTCTTTTACCATATGCACATGCTTATTAGTGTAAATAAAAATTACAGTAACTAAACGGATCGTATACTAAATACTATATCAATGAATTTCTTATATGCTTCTTAAATGTACGAATAATTTCTTATTATTATGTTTTCTGTCAGAAAAAAACATATTTGGAATAGGAAAATGTTATACACATTTTTGGAGGTGATTTTAAAAATATAACTCAGTGACTTCTTTTTTGTCAGTTATTCTGTCCTTCTTCTGTTTCCATTTTTGGCAAAAGTTATCAGCACACAGAAAACAAACTGATCTGAAGACACACTTATCTTGGCCTTTATATCTTTTCACAGAACAAGAACCAAATATTACTCTCAAGTTGCATTTAAACTAATCTTCGATCTCAAAAATAATATGCAGTATAGAAACTAAAAGTTAAATCAGCCCTACATTCCCCATTAGAAATGGATTTTTTTTCTTTTATCTCTCAGGAACTAGTTGCTATCACCATCACTGAAGGTCTTAAAGCAAATGTTTATTGGCCATTTGATAGGTGTGTGGTAGAGTTGATTCTTATGTACAAATGAGTTGGACTAGATTATCTTTTTTCATCTTTGATTTGTTGTGTTATCTGAGACCATATATATGAAAAAGATGAAAAATGAATAATAGACTGTCAATATTTAGCCTCAATCTTCTCTATAAATAAAGATCTATCATCATTTTATAGTGTAAGAAGCTTAGAGAATTGTAATAGATTTGATGCCTCAAGGGACATGTTTTCAATAATAGTAGTTGATATTGTGATAAGTGAATCAATAAATAGGTGTCTTTGTACTAGTGAAAGTTCAGTTAATTAGTTTTTATTATTACTTAACAGTATGCGAATGTTATTCACCAATGCATAAAGATGCTCATATATAATTTTTAATCTTAGAGAGTTTCCAAAATGCTAGAGAAATTCAATGATTTGCTCACTTTCCCATCACTGGTAAGATTCAGAGGTAGAATTTGTGTTCAACCACTTCTGCTCTTATTTCCACCAACGTATCCCATATGCTATACTACCTCTTGCATTTAAATGGCTCAATATTTTAATTATCAACATTATCTTGTGAATCCTTCCATAAGTATCCTGATATTAGGAAACAAGAGCACATAAGTAGATGGTGTGAAGTTGGAAGTTGGAAACAGCAAAAGATCAAGGAGATAATGAATAAAAGTGTAATCTTGCTTTCAAGTCCCTTGTCTGGCATATGCCAGCTTGTGTCCTAATTTGGTGCCACAGGTAATTATTTAAAACCATATATAGATAAACATTTATATGGTTTAGTAGAGTGAGTGTTTTTAGCAAGAGCTGAATGAAATAATATACCTGGAAGAAGCAAAACAAGCAGAAGCAGCCAAAACAGAAGCAGGAGAAGAAGAGGAGAAAGAAAACTAATAGAATAAGAAAATGAAAATGTGCTTCTGCATAGCTTGCAATCTGTACTTTTGGAAAAATTGCTCATAGCAATAACATTAAATCTATTAATGCATTCAAGTTAGCATCACAGGGAAAAGGTGTTATGTGTTGCCGACAATATATAAAGCTAACTACAAACAAGCAGACAACACTTTTTTAGAAGCAAATGTTCTGAAATATTTATTTTTTAAATGAGTAACATTATTTCCTATTTCTATAGAAATTGATTTTTCTTATTGTATATATCCAAGAATACGCAAACAATTTAAAAATGAGAGCAAATTATTGCAAATTCAGCTACATAGCACTACAGTTAAGGCACAAAGTATTACGTTGATAATTTATGGATCTCTGATCTCATTAATATGGATAGTTGATCTAATTTTCTCATAAACATATTTATCATATATACTATGTATAGATAAAAAAAATGCTCATTTTGGAATACAATAAACTATGTGTAAAACCAAGAACATTCTGAATATAATTCCATCCTTTATGATGCTGATTTCACTTCAGAATTTTATAGTGTCTCAGGGTTATCATTGTGTGCATCAAATATCTCTACACTGGTTCCATAGGGACCTGTAATAGAGATTTCCAGTTGACAGAATGCCAGATAAACTAAGTTTTATTGCATTTAAATTAGGAATGTTGTTGTAAATATCCTTCATTAATGTCCTCCTCCAATGCCTCATCATGCCATAGAGGTCACCCTGTATTCTTGAAGAGCTTGCCAGCAGAGTGTAATGTTGACAGGTTATACTGCTCTAGAAATGCTTCCAGTACAGACCCAATGATGGACTGTATATCTGTCATCCAAGGATTGACCTAGCTAAATCCGGAGAGGTTCATCAAAAGGTTGGTTAGAGGATGATGAATTTTTCAGCACAGCAATTTCCAAAGACATTTTATAATTTATGGAGGTGCTACAATCTGTGAAGCTGGAAGGTGTGTCTATGCTAATGAAATTATAGGTCCTTAAAGAAGTGAAGGAAGTTGAAAAAATAAAATAGATGAAGATGCAACTTCATGTTTAGTCAAAAAGAAAGCTGTTTGAATTTTTGAATATTAGCAAATGTTTAGTTGTTCCTTATAGCAATCATTTTTACTATCCTCCCATTTATTCTGAAACTGCTTTCTCAATAATGCTAGCAGATTAAGCTAACAACTCTAAATATTCTTCTTCTGAACAATTTTCTTAATACCTACACTTAGGGCAACAACCCTTGGTTTCCAATTATAATGTGAAATTCTTATTTTTTTTGTCACAGACTAAGTCAATGTTTCTTCTTTGCTGATTTTCAAAGTTCTTGTTTTCCTTGAATAAGATTTTTATTTTTTCCTTCTGTTCTTTCATATTTGCTTTTTAATAACACAATAAGCATGTGCAATGGTATAATGAAAGTAAATATGACATAGGATAGAAGAAATAAAAAATATATTTTAAAAATACACATTACCCAATAATCATTTAATAAGGGAGAAAAAGAGTCATTCAGGTGAATAAAAAAAAAGAAAATTAAATATAACGAAATTTCTCAACTTGGATCATCAAAGAACAAAGTCATTTATAACAAATATTCTGACCTAGTTGCCAAGGAATTGTTAACTACAGATTATCCAAATCTCAAAATGCAGAGATCATTGGGACATTTGACATTTTGTCTGCTTAATCAGATTTCTGAAAGTTTTATTCTCTTTATAGGGGTTGCTACCATTCTCCATGCCAAATGGTTTTCAACATGTCAATGAAATCATGGGTGGGAGCTAGAAAATCTTCCCCTAACTTCTTATAATACATTCATACAGTCAGTGCAACTCAGCTCTGGAGTTGGTAATCATCAGAAATTATTATTTTACAGATAACATATATATGGTTTAAAATAATTTTTCAATTATATTTTATCTAGTAGTTATATTATTGCTACAAAGGTAATTTTTTGAAATGACAAGAAAGTTCTTAAGTCTGATGGGACGATTGTGACAGTCATCACTTTAGAGGGATACTTTTTTTGGGTGTCTCTCCATGTGTCTTTACATTAACATTGTGCCTGGCATACAATAGGAGCTTAAAAAATGCTTGTTGATTTTTCCTGTGTTGTGTGTACCTAGGGAAATCTTCTAGGTAATACTGGGGAGTGCTTAAAATCTTTGTCACAGTCATCATGGGAAGTATACACATTCAATGAATCTTGTCTCAAAACATCAGTACCAACTTCATTCCTGAGAGAACTTTCTGAGCTATTAAATATTCATTTATACATTGTCTATATTATAGTTCAATGGCTGTTGACACCTAGAGGTCAATGAAGGCTTCCTACAGAGTATTTGATAAATATTCAGAAAAATGAAGCTTTCATTGATTCTATCTTTTTTTTTGCCTTTTCTATTTCCATATCAATGAAATAATCCTAAGAATCACTGTTATAATTACACCTCGTTTCTTTTGAGAGATCTAAATCTTTAGAAATCATATTATTTCTCCTATTAACACTTTTCATGGATTAGCTAGCTTCATTTAATTAGTCTATTCTCTATTCTACTGAATTAATTTTATTTAATTCTTTACTCAATGCAACTTCTCTACTTGTTTTACTTTTATTTTAATGTCTTCATGAGCATATTGGAAGTGAAACAATAAAATAGTCAATTAGATGGCCCAGTAAAAGGAGTCCCTGGCCTGGAGTCAGGAACATCTGAGTTAAAATTCAGCCCCAGACACTTATTAACTGTGTGACCCTGGAAAAATCACTTAACCCTGTTTCCCTCAGTCTCCTCATTTGTAAAGTGAGCCAGAAAAAGACATGACAAACCATTTCAGTGTCTTTGCCAAGAAAACTCACAATGGGCTTACAAAGAAGTGGACAAGCCTGAAACAGCTGAACAACAAAAAAAAAGAAAATATGAAATCTTTAAATTATTTTTTTCTAGTTTCCTGTCATTGAAGTGGTTCAATAGAGTTCATATAATTATTGCTTCTGTAAACAAAATTCTTGATATATGAACTAGATTATCTCTAATACTTTTTTCCAACTCCAATAAGTAAATCAATTATAAACATTTATTAAATGCCTATTATGGGCAGGTACTGTTAAGCATTGATAGATTCTAAATTGCTTTGAAGTTGTTTTGAAATGTAACAATTAAAATACTTTGAGAATAACAGTTAAAGTTTCTTTATTTTAAATTGTTTTTTTTCCAATTGTAGGTAAAGCGGTTAAAGTTTCAGTGCTTTAATTTTTTCTCTTGAATATATTCCAACTCCCAAAATCTAGGGCGGGGGGAGGAATAATTTTTAACTCCTTAGACCTAGAATTAAATTTTGATATCATCAAGAATTGATCAGAAAATGAAAATTGGAAAAATATATAGATTAGAAAGAGGTTTTTAATGGGTATAACCAATGAGTAACTTGAAAAAATTAATTAGTTGTAAGAATGAGGGAGGAGCTGAATGAGGAAAAATTAGTTAGTAAATATTTAACACAATCTACTATCTGCTTGGCATTATTCTGAGACATGGTGATGCAAAATGAGAAAAGGGTAGTCTTTGCCTTCAGAGGATTTACAATCTAATGGAGGTAACAACAAACAAAGAAATATTGACAAACAAGGCAGGATAAATAGGAAGAAATTAAGAGAATAGAGAGAATGGGAAAGGCTTCTTTTAAAATATAAGATTTTATTTGTGACTTAAAGCAAATAAGGCAAGTTAGTAGGCAGAGATGGAGAGTCTTTCAGCCATGAACACCAGATAGATAATTTTGACTACATTAAGTTAAAAAGGTTTTGTACAAGCAAAACTAATGCAGACAAGATTAGGAGGGAGGCAATAAATTGGGGAATCATCTTTACATTTAAGGGTTCTGATAAATGCCTAATTTCTAAAATATATAGAGAATTGTCTCATATTTATAAGAATTCAAGATACTTTCCCATTGATAAATGGTCAAAGGATATGAACAATTTTCAGATGATGAAATTAAAACTATTTGTAGTCATATGAGAAGGTGCTCCAAATAACTATTGATCAGAGAAATGCAAATTAATATAACTCTGAGGTACCACTACACACCTGTCAGATTGGCTAAAATGACAAGAAATGATAATGATGAATGTGGGAGGGGATGTGGAAAAACTGGGACACTGATACATTTTTGGTGGAACTGTGAACGGATCCAACCATTCTGGAGAGCAATTTGAAACTATGTTCAAAAAGTTATCAAACTGTGCATATACTTTGACCCAGCAGTGTTTCTATTGGGCTTATATCCCAAAGAGATTTTAAAGGAAGGAAAGGGACCCACATGTGCAAGAATGTTTGTGGCAGCCCTTTTTGTAGTGGCTAGAAACTGGAAACTGAAGGGATGCCCTTCAATTGGAGAGTGGCTGAATAAATTATGGTTCATGAATGTTATGGAATATTATTGTTCTATAAGACATGACCAGCAGGATGATTTCAGAGAGGTCTGGAGAGACTTGCATGAACTGATGCTGAGTGAAATCAGCAGAACCAGGAGAACATTATACACAGCATCAAGACTATACGATGATCAATTCTCATGGACATGGCTGTCTTCAACAATGAAATGTTTCAGATCAGTTCCATTTGTTCAGTGATGAAGAAAGTCATATATACCCAGAGAGAGGGATATGAAATGTGTACCACAACATAACATTTTCATGTTCTTTATTGATGTTTGATTGTATTGTGTTTCTATTCTCAGATTTTTTTCCTTGTAGATATGATTTTTCTTGCACAAAAATGATGCGTGGAAATATGCATACGTGATTTGTCAAGTATTTTAACATAATTAACATGTAGTGGACTTCTTGCCATCTAGGGGAAGGAAGGGGACTAGTGGTGGAAATTTTGTAACAGAAAGCTTTGTAAGTGTCAGTGTTGAAGAAGTACCCATACATATGTTTTGCAAATAAAAAGCTTTAATAAAAAAAATAAAATTTCAATAGGCTAAATATGATAAAGGAGGTATATACTTGATGCTGGAAATACTGTGTGAAGGCAGGATTACAAAAGATATTTTGATATATAAGTTCTTTAAATTTTGTTTTTTATGGATAACATTGAATTGATTTAAACAAACCCTAGAATATTGGAAAAGCTTCTAAATGAAATTCATAAACACCCTAAAAAAAAAGTTCATCCTAGTTATCCATATTGGAAAAACTAAGGTAGAGGAATGTCTTTTGTCTGTACTATGATAAGAAATCCATTGGACAATCTATATAATTTATCAAGTGCTTAGCACAGTGTCTGCTTCATAGTAAGTATTTAATAAATACTTATTGATTGAATATCCATAGGTACATTTATTGTGTTTGTGTACACAGACAATAAATGTAGACATGAACATGAATATGCTCAAATGTGTGCATATGTGTAAATATGTGTGAATATGCATACATATATCTACACATTCCTATTCCAATAGCTACTGCTATTTGTCTTTATATAGCTGTACATCAATGTTTATTCTATTTCTTTACAGAAGGGAGAAGAAAGTAAGTAAGAAAGAAAACTTAATTGCCTTTTCTCAGTTCTTCAGAAAGATAAGAATAATTCACTTTACCCTTCTTAGTAGCATTTCTACATAGTTCTAAGGCCAAGTCTCACACAAGTGGGAAATTATATCTACTTCTGAACAGCATCTCTGCCATCTTTCTGTTCTTCAGCTATCACTCCTCTAAACATTCTGGGACTCTGGGCATAATAATCTGTTCAAAATTGTTTAACAGGCTTGCCCAAATTTTCTTCAGTTAAAATCAAACTATCATTCCTTGGCTAGTGAGATCACAAAAACTCCATATCCCAGAATTCTCAGTAAAGAATTGAAACATTTTTTTTGCTTATATGGAAATCCTCAAATAACTTTTACATCACTGATGCCTCAAATGCTTCATCTTTTTTCTCCTGAGGCAATTGGGTTGAAAGGACTTGCCCAGGGTCACACAGCTAGGAAGTATTAAGTGTCTGAGGTGGGATTTGAACTCAGGTCCTCCTGACTTCAAGGCTGGTACTCTATCCACTGGACCATCTAGCTGCCTTAAATGCTTCATTTTCTTGAATATGTATCTATTTTGTTTATGGGAAGACTCAGATTTTCTGGGTGTGGCATTTTTAGTTTGCTTTTCAGAATATATGATTTCATCCTATCTGTGCTTTGTAATATGTTTGGAATAATCTTGTGTTATACAAATTTCCTCTCTTTTTTATTTGAGTTCTTTTCCCTTTGATGCTTGTATTATATTTTTTGTCGCTGAAATTGTTAAATATTTTGTAATTTGAAGCACATTCTGGCACTTTTTGATTTGTTAACTATATTTAGAAGTTCATGGCAGTTTTCTCATGTGATTTTCTAATTGTGATTGTAAGGTTCAAATTTTGTTGCTGCTGCTGCTATTGTTGTTATTTTTATGTATTGTGTTTTTTCAGATTGTAAAGAAGTGAAAAATAATTTTCTAAAGTTTTTTTGCTTCTCAGACAAATATTCTCCTTTTCAGTATTTCTGTCCACTAAATCTTCACTTAATCACCTTGTTAAATGGAATGTCCATCATGAATTTGACTTTTTCTCATCTGTAATTTTTTATGTATGATTCTATACTGAGTGTTCTACTTTCTTCATTGGGAGCTCGAATTTATTGCCTAAAATTCATCCACCCAAAATATTTAATTGGTCAAAATTTATTTTTCTTTTGTACCAGTGAGGTTTTTGTTGTTGTTATTGGTTGTGGTGGTGACCCATGGGTCCACCATCACTTTGGCCTTAAAAGTAAAGCCAAACAAATCTGACAATATTTTTCTTTTGTATTTGGAGTGGGGATTTATACAAAGAATGATAACCTTATCTGTAAAAATCTCTTAGTGTCAAAGTAAGAAGAAACATAATATACTGGATGGATCAGATATTTTGTGCAATATGTTCTTTCTTGTATTTGTGAATAGTCCTGTGGTTATTTTAAAACCCAAATTAAGCTATAGTCAGAAAAATTTGAAATTGATTGTTTTTTTTTTTAAATCTAACATTAGATCATCCTAGATCCTCCTAGATAATGCTTCTAGAAAATTAAATCATTAAATAATTAAAGTTTCAATTTTGTAGAATCTTTGAAAATAAATGATACATCCATAATAAAAATTAATGCCACTAGGAGAAGGGTGCTGGTTCTAAGTGACCTCAGTTGTACAAGTTATATGATTAAAAATAAGTAAGCTAAAACACATCCATTATTCCAACCCCAATTATTTTGATATTTTTTTCTGCAGGTGATTCTCCCACTTAGTTTAATACCCTACTTTTTTTCTCCCCAAAAGCAAAGCTTAAAAATATTGATGGTCTAACCTAATTATATGCAAAACATACTCCCTTACGACAGTGATTCTACATGCCCTTGGAATGAATGAGATCATATCATATAGATGCAAACCATCAGGTGTCACTTTGATATTTCTTACTCCAACTTGCCACTTAACAAAAATATCTTGTATTTATTTGGAATATACTTATATGCATAGGATCTCCCTTGATAGACTCTTAAGTTCCTTCAGAAAAAAAGGTGTTTTGTTTCTGTTTGTATTTCCAGTGCCTAGCACAATTTCTAAAATATAGTAAGTACACATTAATTTTAATTGATTGATTGTTGTCATTAGTTTTCAGGGATTCAACAATTGTGTATATTGAAATCAATATGAAATCTATTGATCTAGTTTTGCTCCTCGCCCCCCCCCCACCTCAGGACTCTAGTACCACAAACTTCTGCCAATGAAATCCACCAACTTTTCTTGGTCAGGCTTAACTGTGTATATTGGTTTAGACCAAGGATAAGAATGTCAGGAAACATTATTGGACATCTACACTACAACTTGGAAAGAAAGATGCATTATAGATATTTTTCTGTTTTTTTAAGAATTCAAAATACATTTTTCTTCTGAAATAATACCATAAAAATGAGAATACTTTCTTAAACTAATGTACAAAAACCCTCTGAAACAATAATCTTTGTTGTTTTTCAGATGTATCGGTCATTTCCCACTCTTTGTGACCCTATTTGAAGTTTTTTTGTTTGTTTTGGCAAAGATACTGGAGTGGTTTGCAAGTCCTTCTCCAGTTCATCATATAAATAAGTAGGCAAAGGCAAAAAGTGAAGGGACTTGCCCAGGTTCACACAACTAATAAGTGTCTGAAGTTGGATTTTATCTCAGATTTTCCTGACTCCATGCCTGGAACTCTTTCTTGTTATATAGCTGCCTCTGTACCAAGAATATAATTAAAATTAAAGGAATAATACGATCATCATTTTTGGTCAAATAACTTTTTATAAATATCATTTCCTTTTAAATAGAAGTTCTAGTTTTATTTATGGTACAAAACTTATAATAATCTATCTTTTCTTAAAATTTCTGCTAATAGACATTATCACCATACTCTTCTAGCACTTTCAGTTGCTCTTTTCCCGCAGTGGATGCCAGCTGGAGTGGAATAAGGTTCTGATTTTGGGGGTTCCTAAATCCCTAATCTTGATTTGTAAGAGCAGAGACGGAACCTTTGTAGCACTTGGTGGGGATTTGGGGTAAAGTGTGAGATTGAAGGCAAAATTTTTCTCACTGAATTTAATGATGGAGAATTGATTAGAAGTAGGGAAGTTGAAGCCTTTCTCTGGGGTATCTCTGGGGATGTGGGGAAGAATCCAACACAAAGGTAGACATTCAGAAGCCTTACTGGGTCCCATGGGTCCCATGACCTCAGGAAAGTCATTTAACCCTCTCTGTCTCAGTTTCCTCATTTATAAAACGAGCTAGAGAAGGAAATGACAAATCACTTCAGTTTCTTTGCCAAGAAAACCCAAATGAGGTTGGAAAGAGTCAAACACAATGAACAACAAAAACATTGCATGTTTATAAGGAGATTTGTCTGGCTATGTCCTGATCTGCAATAGAGACATTCTGAATTCCCTTAAAATTCTCTGCATGAATTGTTGGTGGAGCTGTGAACGGATACAGCCATTCTGGGGAACAATTTGGAGCTATGCTCAAAAAGTTATCAAACTGTGCATACCCTTTGACCCAGCAGCATTTCTATTGGGCTTATATCCCAAAGAAATCATAAAGAAAGGAAAAGGCCCCACATGTGCAAGAATGTTTGTGGCAGCCCTTTTTGTAGTGGCTAGAAACTGGAAATTGAATAGATGCCCTTCAATTGGAGAATGGCTGAATAAATTATGGTATATGAATATTATAGAATATTATTGTTCTGTAAGAAATGACCAGCAAGATGATTTCAGAGAGGCCTGGAGAGACTTGCATGAACTGATGCTGAGTGAAATGAGCAGAACCAGGAGATCATTATACACAGCAACAGTACTATATGACGATCAATTCTATAGACATGGCTCTCTTCAACAATGAAATGTTTCAAACCACCTCCAATTGTTCAGTGAAGAAAGCCATATACACCCAGAGAGAGGGATGTGAAATGTGGACCACAACATAACATTCTCATACTCCTTGATTGATGTTTGCTTACATTGTGTTTCCTTTATCTGATCGTTTGTGTAGATAAGATTTTTCTTGCACAACAATGATAAGTTTGGAAATATGTATACATATATTCGATTTGCCAATATTTTAACATAATTAACATGTAGTGGATATCCTGCCATCTAGGGGAGGGGTGGGGAGTTGGGGGGAAAAATTTGTAACGGAAAGCTATGTAAGGGTTATTGTTGAAGAATTACCCACACATATGTTTTGCAAATAAAATAAAATTAAAAAAAAATTCTCTGCATGAAAGTAAATTCATTGAATTCACTCCATAGCCAGTGAGACCACATCTTAGATAGTCACTATTTTTTTTTTTTTGGCTCACATCTTTCTAGTTATTCTTTCCCATTATATCCAGAGGCTGATAATTGCAAATGGAAAAAGTGAAGGCTTCTTTCCCCTGGTCTCTATTTTTTACCCGGACACTGAGAAATTAACTCAGGGGTGTGTGTTTTGGTTCTGTTTCATTTGTCTTTTTCAGTTTAGTCAACTCAGGAAAAGTTCAAGACATGGTGACTCTGAAAACAGTATTTCAAGAGGAAAGTTAGAAATAGTCAACTTGGCAAGGAAGCCATGAGAAGCCAAAGTACCTGAGATTTGATCTATAAAAGAGTTTTCAGTTGAAAACTGGGATGTTCTGTATAGAATTAAGCTATGAAGCTGGTCCCCTTGCAGTCGCCAGAGTGTTAGTTTGTAGAGTTCTGGGGAGGGAAGGGGAAAGGGAATAAAGTGCCACATGTTTGGGGGCATGACTTCTTAAAGAAAATACTATTTTGCTAAGTTAATCTTTTAGTATTAGCATTCAATTTTGAGTTGCAGGTTTGAGGTAAATTTAGAATTAGAGAATAGAAGTAGACTAATAATTAATGTTAGCTTTGGAGAGTAGAGTTTGTGTAAGAGATGCTGGTAGAGTAGAAGTAATAGGTGGTCTTTGGAGAAGAAATGATACAGAATCTAAAATGTCATGATATGAGTCATATTCAATTAAGATCATGTGTTAAATTAGAATTTTTATTAAGGTGAGGGTTGGGTTTATTGTTGGGCTCCTTACTATTGAATTAAAAATAATATTTTATCAGAAGATCAAATAACTCAGAGCTAAAAGCAAATTTAGAGATAATTAATCCAATCCCCTCATTTCCCAAGGAAAGAAGCTGAAATTCCTTGGTGTAGGTGTTAAAACCATTTTTTCTGTGATAAAAAGAATCTGGTTGGCTAAGATGACAGGAAAAGATAATGACGAATGTTGGAGGGAATGTGGGAAAACTGGGACACTGATACATTGTTGATGGAATTGTGAATGGATCCAACCATTTTGGAGAGCAATCTGGAACTATGCTCAAAAAGTTATCAAACTATGCATACCCTTTGACCCAGCAGTGTTTCTATTGGGCCTATATCCCAAAGAGATCTTAAAGGAAGGAAAGGGCCCCACATGTGCAAAAATGTTTGTGGCAGCTCTTTTTGTAGTGGCTAGAAACTGGAAACTGAGTGGATGCCCATCAATTGGAGAGTGGCTGAATAAATTATGGTATATGAATGTTATGGAATATTATTGCTCTGTAAGAAACGACCAGCAGGACAATTTCAGAGAGGCCTGGAGAGACTTGTATGAACTGATGCTGAGTGAAGTGAGCAGAACCAGGAGATCATTATACGGCAATAGTAAGACTATACGATGATCAATTCTCATGGACATGGTTATCATTCAAATCAGTTCCAATTGTTCAGTGATGAAGAAAGCCATCCACATCCAGGGCGAGGTCTATGGGATCTGAGGGTGGACCACAACATAGCATTTTCACTTTCTGTTATTGTTTGCTTGCATTTTGTTTTCCTTCTCAGGTCTTTTTTTCTTTCTAGATCCAATTTTTCTTGTGCAGCAAGATAACTGTATAAATATATATACACAAATTGGATTTATCATATATTTTAACATATTTAACATGTATTGGACTACTTGCCATCTAGGAGAGGAGGTAGGGGGAAGGAGGGGAAAATTTGGAACAAAAAGTTTTGCAAGGGTCAATGTTGAAAAAATAAAAAGAATCTGGGAGATAAAAAAAATCTGAGAGGGGCCATTTGTAGAGACATTTGCCCTTGACATTAAACAAATTGAATTTTCAATAATTCTGAAAGAAATCCATATTATACTCCCCCACAAAAACCAAAATCAAAACAAAACACACAACACAAAACACAATCACAAAGCAACAAAAAATGATAAGTACATATGTTAACTTTATAACATTACTCTCTCTTCTCTCTCTTTTCCTGCAGTTATTCCCATGGCTCATGCTCTGTGTGACCTCCTAATAGCCCCCTATTCCACCAAAAGGAAAAAAAAACATTAAAAAAGCCCTCCCAGTGAATGACTCCTGGAAAGACCACTACCACCCACTATCTCTGCTTTGTCAGGGCTTGTTGAGACTTCTGGTGCCCACATAAGTTCCTTTGATCTGCCCACCCTCCTATATTCAGGCCTCTGTCTCTCCTTGCCAGGTCACCATCTTTTATCTCTCCTTGTCTTATATGTCTACCCCACCCCCTACATGCTCTTCTTCTCCATTCACCCAGCCCTGACATAACTAGTCAAGAACCAAATATTCCTCCTCCTGCTCTCCTATCTCTGTCACCAAGAGGGTTCCTTTCTCCACATCTCATCTTACCTACCTCAGTCCCTTTACTCCATGTGCTCATGGGCAATTCTCAATAAAACTCTCTGTATTTGAAGTGAAAACTCTCTAAAATCAATGTATAGGAATATGTGTGCGTGTGATTGTGTGTGTGTGTGATTTTTTACCAGTGATAATTTGATATGATGAATAAAGTACTATACTTGGAATGAAAGCAAGGAGAAGTTAGATTCAGATATCGTTTCCAATATTTGTTATATTTATTTATCACTATCAAGTCATGCAGCTTCTCTGATCTTCAATTTTCTTATCTATAAAATGAGAGTAATAATGCTAGTACTACCTAATAGAGTTGGTGTGAGACTCAAATGAGAAAATGTATGAAAAACACTTTTAGAAATTTAAAGCACAACAGAAATACTAGTTATTATTATAAATTATTAATGTGCTAAATACATTACTGATTATTACTGTGAAACATTAAGTACTTTCATGTAAGAGCAAATTGCTATAAATCAGTTGATTATGAGAATTATTATGAGTAAAAGAAAATAAAAACAAAATTCTAAAAGCAATTAAAATAAATTTTATTGGTATATAGAAAGAGAATTGTATTTGGATTTAGAGTGGGAAGGCTTATCTAGGTATTTATAGGCAAGTTTCACTCTACCCTCAAAAGTACCTGTAAAGATAGATGCTATCCCCAATATGTACAAGGGATTTGGATAGAACAAAGGTTAACCAACTTATTCAAAGTTACACAGTAAATCAGTGGTAGATTAAGGGACAGAACCCAATTATGATTCCCAGTTCATTGCTCTTTTCCATTACTTTATTCTCTACATCACCTCACTCCATTGGCAGGGCTCATTACTATTGAATTAGGAATAATATCTTATCAGAGGATCAAATAATTCAGAGCTAAAGGGAAACTCAGAGATAATTAGTCCAATTCTGTCATTTTCCAAAGAAAGAAATTAAGATTCCCTAGTTTAGTTATTAAAACCACTTTTGCATGATAAAAGGAATCTGGGAGGATCGGCATATTTTCTCCCAAATAACTCATATAATATTGGTATTATTTTTCTTTAATTGTTTGGTAAAATTCACTTGTAAATAACCCAACTTGTCCTGAAAGTTTTTTCTGACCAATTTCAATTATGACTTGTTCACTTTCTTTTTCTAAGTGAGGTTAACTTAAAAATTTTATTTCCTTTTCTTTTAATCTAGGCAGTTTAAATTTTTGCACATGTGCGTTTATAGTTCTTAGATCATCAGCTTTACTGGCATATAACTGGGTAAAATAACTTCTGATAATTAATTTAATCTACATTGGTACTGTACTTTTGCTTTTTTATATTAGTAATTTGATTTTCTTTTCTTTTTAAAAAATCAAATTAACCATTTATCTGTTTTATTGTTTTATTTTTTCCCACAAAACCAGCTCCTAGGTCAATGATTATTTAATTTTAAATTTTATTAAACTTTCCTTTGATTTCAGTATTTTCAATTTAATGTTTAATTGGAGATTTTGAGTTTGTTCTTTCTCTAGATTTTGTTGCTGTTTTTACTTGCATATCCAAATCATTAATCTGCTCTTTTATTCATATAATTATTTAAGGGTATAAAATTTCCCTACAGTTTTGGCTACATCCTATGAGGTGTGTTGCCTCATTGTTATCATTCTCTTTAATATAGTTATTGTTTTCTTATTTCTAGTCATATGAAAAGGTGCTCCAAATTACTATTGATCAGAGAAATGCAAATTAAGACAACTTTGAGATACCACTACACTCCTGTCAGATTGGCTAAAATGACAGGAAAAGATAATGACGAATGTTGGAGGGGATGTGGGAAGGCTGGGACACTGATGCATTATTGGTGGAATTGTGAACAGATTCAACCATTCTGGAGAGCAATCTGGAACTATGCTCAAAAAGGTATCAAACTGTGCATATCCTTTGACCCAGCAGTGTTTCTATTGGGCTTATATCACAAAGAAATCATAAAGGAAGGAAAGGGCCCCACATGTGCAAGAATGTTTGTGGCAGCCCTTTTCATAGTGGCTAGAAACTGGAAACTGAATGGATGCTCATCAATTGGAGAATGGCTGAACAAATTATGGTATATGAATGTTATGGAATATTATTGGTCTGTGAGAAACGACCAGCAGGACGATTTCAGAGAGGCCTGGAGAGACTTGCATGAACTGATGCTGAGGGAAATGAGCAGAACCAGGAGATCATTATACACAGCAACAACAATACTATATGATGATCAATTCTGATGGACATGGCTCTCTTCAACAATAAAATGTTTCAAACCAGTTCCAATTGTTAAGTGAAAAAAACCATATACACCCAAAGAGAGGGATGTGAAATGTGGACACAACATAACATTTTCATGTTTTCAATTGATGTTTGCTTGCATTGTGTTTCCTTTATCTGATTTTTCTTTCTTGTAGATACAATTTTTCTTGCACAACAATGATAAGTGTGGAAATATGTATACATATATTCGATCTGTCAAGTATTTTAACATAAGTAACATGTAGTGGATATCCTGCCATCTAGGGGAGGGGTGGGGAGTAGGGAGGGGAAATTTGTAACAGAAAGCTTTGTAAGTGTTAATGTTGAAGAATTACCCATACATATGTTTTGCAAATAAAATAAATAAATTTGAAATATATATATAGTTATTGTTTTCATAATTTCTCCTTTGATCCATTCATTCTTTAGCATTAGATTATTTAGTTTTGGTTTTGAATTAACTTTTGATCTATGTATCTGTAATCTTTAGTGATTGTGATTTTTATTCCATTCCATTATGAAAAGACTACACATAATATTTATGCTTTTCTACATTTAGTTTTGAGATTTCTATGCCCTAATACATGGCCAGTTTTTTTTTTTTCTTTAATGACCTTTTATGCCTCTTTTTCCATTTGGCCAATCCATCTTTTTAAGGTATTATTTTTTCTTTAAAATTTTTTTGATCTCTTTTACCAGGGTGTTAATTATCTTTTCATAATTGTTTCCCTTTGTTTTCATTTCTTTACCTAATTTTCCCCCTGCCACTATTATTTTATTTTGAAACTTATTTTTAACTCTTCCAGGAATTTAGGGCAGGGGGGGCTTATTTAAAATTCAATTATTTTTTTTCTTTGAAGCTTTTCTTGTACTTATTTTGACTTAATTGTTTTCTTCTAAGTGTATGTCTTTATCTTTCTTGTCACCTAGCATACTCAGGTTCTTTTTTTTTTTTGATTATTTGCTTATTTTTCCACTCTATTTCTTGATTTTGAACTTTTTGTTAAAACTAGTCTCTGTTCATGACATTAGGGGAAGGGACATTCTGTTAAGCTTTAGGATTTTTCACATTGCTCTTTTCAGAAATAGTTCTGTGAGTTTGAAAATATTTATTGTTGTCAAGATTATATGATCTAGTTATCACTGCTCTCCTTGTCTGCATTTTGGTTCTTACCCAGGAAAGAACCCTTGCAGTATCAGCTGCTCCCTTGCTCCCTTAAGTCTAAAAATGATATTGCTCCTCATAGCCTCTAATTCTTTGTGGCCAAAAGACATACTGTCCTTTAGGGCTTCTGCTCCCTCTTGATTGAAACTATTCCTTTCTTCCCTGGAACTATGACACAGAATTGGAGTCCAGACTATGCAGCTTCCAAACAGCTTCTGATCCTGAATCCCAGTACTAACATGGGCATCCCCTATAATCTCTTTCTGATCTATTACTATATCATCTTGCCTTTTCTGGATTCAGAGCTCTCAAAGATCCTGCCACTTCTTTCACAGTCACCTTGTTCCACAATTAGTGTTTCATTCATGTGAGTTCAAGGCCAGTCTCCAAATTTATATCAAGACCTCTCTTTCTGACTGCCTCAATTGTCTTGGACTTAAAAAAATGTTTTTTCTGACATTTCATGGGCTCTGCCACTCCCAAATTCAAATTGAGTTTAAATTTAAAATTTAAATTTATTTTTAATTAATTTAAATTTTGAGGGAAGGAAAAGTTGAGAGAGCTTAGTTGGGTTTTCTCTTTTTTTGTCATCTTGCTTATTTCTCTGAGAAGTCCTGTAAAATGTTAAAATTACCATGTCCACATCATCACAAAATTATAAGCACTATTTGATTATCTCCTATTTACTGCAAAGGTTTTGTCTCTGATTTTCATATCATGGGACTAAAAGGTCCTGACAGCAAAGCCTAGATACTTTCCCTTTATTACTAGGATTTAATTTGTAAATTATATTCCTTTGATATTTGAGATGTTTTGTATGTGACTCCTAGGTTCCAATTTGCAATCTTTTTTCCTGCTATTAACACTTTATACTGGTTACTTATGAACATATTATGCTGACAAAATTACATAAACTTATGCTAAGTGAAGTGAGTAGAACTAAGAAAATTATACAAGGCAACAATAAAATTATAAAGTAATCAACTGTTATGGGTGTGATTCTTTTCAACAATGAGGTGATTCAGGTTAATTCCAATAGACTTCTGATGGAGAAAGCTTTCCGTGTCCAGAGTGAGAACCATGGAAACTGAATGTGGATCACAACATAGTATTTTCACCTTTTTATTGTTGTTTGTGTGCTTTTTTCTTTCTTTTTTTTTTCCTTTTTGATCTGATTTTTCTTGTGCAATATGACAAGTGTGAAAATATGTATAGAAGAATTGCACTTTAAACATATATTGGATTGCTTGCTGACTAGGGGAGGGAGGTGGAGGAGGGGAAGGTGAAAAATTTGGAACACAAGGTTTTGCAAGGGTGAATATTGAAAATTATATATATATATATATATATGTATGTACAAATATACATATATATAGATAGAGAGAATATATATGTATATATAACATATATATAATATAAATGTATGTATTTTGAAAATAAAAAGCTATTACTAAAAAAACACTTTCCTTATCCACTCCCCTCACCCTCCAATTTCTTATTTTACCTGTCCCTCTAAGAGTCCCTCTCCTCAGCAATACAATAATTCAAAGACGTGGTAGAAAATTAAGTCGAAATAGAAAGTAAGAAAATTTTTTCTCAGTTGTTCCTGATACTTTACAAAGATTAATCATATATTTTAGCACAAAAAATGTTATACTTCCAGGGCAGCTAGGTGGTGCAGTGGATAGAGCACCAACCCTGAAGTCAGGAAGACCTGAGTTCAAATCTGGTCTCAGACACTTAACATTCCCTAGCTGTGTGACCCTGGGCAAGTCACTTAACCCCAATTGCCTCAGCAAAAAAAAAAAAAAAGTTATACTTCCTTCTTTTTCCTTTTCTCCTTTTTTCCCCTTTCTCCCTCCCTCCATTTCTCTCTGTCTCTATCTTTCTCTTTGTCTCTTTATCTCTCTGTATTTCTGTATTTCTGTTTTTCTGTCTTTCTCTCTTTATTAAGATTGACATCAGGTCTAATTTGACATACCCAGGGTGTCAGGGGCAAATAAGGGTATGTAGGAGTAAAAGAAGAGAGCAGGAGAAAACAAAAACCTGGAATGATCCACAAGCTTCAAGATCTATGGTCCTGTAAGTTCCTAGACTAAATTGTTTTTTTTTTAATTAATTTATTTATTTTTTATTAAAGCTTTTTATTTGTATAACATATGTATGGGTAGTTCCCCAGCATTGATCTTTACAAAGCTCTCCATTACAACTTTCACCCCCAGTCCCTTCCCCTCCCCTAGATGGCAGGAAGTCCACTACATGTTAATAATGTAATAATAGTTGACAAGTTGTGCAAGAAAAATCCTATCTACAAGAAAAAAAAAAGAAAACCAGAGAAAGGCAACACAATGCAAGCAAACCTCAATAGAGAGCATGCAAATGTTACATTGTGGTCCATATTTCATATCCCTCTCTCTGGGTGTATATGGTTTTTTTCAGTGAACAATTGGAACTGGTTTGAGACAATTCTTTGTTGCAGAGATCCATGTCCATCAAAATTGATCATCATGTAATATTGTTGTTGCTGTGTATAATGATCTCCTGGTTCTGCTCGTTTCACTCAGCATCAGTCTATGCAAGTCTCTCCAGGCCTCTCTGAAATCGTCCTGCTGGTCATTTCTTACAGAGCAATAATATTCCATAACATTCGTATACCATAATTTATTCAGCCACTCTCCAATTGATGGGCATCCATTCAGTTTCCAGTCTCTAGCCACTACAAAAAGGGCTGCCACAAACATTCTTGCACATGTGGGTCCCTTTCCCTTCTCTTAGATCTCTTTGGGATATAGGCCCAATAGAAACACTGCTGGGTCAAAGGGTATGCACAGTTTGATAACTTTTTGAGCATAGCTCCAAATTGCTCTCCAGAATGGTTGCATCTGTTCACAGTTCCACCAACAATGTATCAGTGTCCCAGTTTTCCCACTCATCGTTATCTATTCCTGTCATTTTAGCCAATCTGACAGGTGCGTAGTGGTACCTCAGAGTTGTCTTAATTTGCATTTCTCTGATCAATAGTGATTTGGAGCAACTTTTCATATGACTAGAGATGGTTTTAATTTCATCATCTGAAAATTGTCTGTTCATATCCCTTGACCACTTATCTATTGAAGAGTGGCTTGAATTCTTATATATATGAGACAATTCTCTATATATTTTAGAAATGAGGTCTTTATCAGAACCATTAAATGTAAAGATGATTTCCCAATTTGATACTTCCCTCCTAATCTTGTCTGCATTAGTTTTATTTGTATAGAAACTTTTTAACTTAATATAATCAAAATTATCCATCTGGTGTTCAATTAGGAGTTCTCCTAGACTAAATTGTATGCTCCCTGAGGACAGGAACAGTTTTATTCTTTGTCTTTTTATCCCTCTTGGCTAGAGCAATGTCTAACACTTGCATATATATTACAAATTAAATAGTTTTTTCCAATGATTGATTTATGACTCAACAGGAAAAACAAAGAAGTCCTGACTGGAAAGTTGCCCTTTAATCTTGCTTCACTAAGCTTTTTGGATGGTTGAAGTTCTAACCTTTCCAGTAGGGTTGTTCCTTTAGATCAAAGTGACAAGTCCCCAGCTCAGGACAGCCCTTGCTTAGCAGAACACTCCACATTATAGGATAGTTTGCATACTATGACAGATTAGAGTTAATCAGGTGATAGCACCTTGTCTGGCCAGAAACAGAGTTTTTATAGTGAAGGGAGCATTTTTCACATGGTTTCCTGTCACAGAAATAACAATCCAATTTATCTATTTTATTTCTCATATGTCTTTTTTGGTCGTAATTTCTTCCTTCATCTAAGGATTTCACAGGTACATCTTTTCATGCTCCAGTGATTTACTTATCATTATCATCTTTGATTGCTGAATCATTTATGCATTATAACTTTATCTTGGCTTATGGCATGAGATGAACTGTGCCTAGTTTCTTCCAAGTGCCTTTCAAGATTTCCCATCTATTATCTTCATATAGTGAGTTCTTGTTTCAAAAACTTAGATCATTGGCTTTATCAAATGCTAGATTATAATGATCTTTTTACTACATTATATCATGTACCTAATCTGTTCCACTTATCCATCACTCTGCATCCTAGCCAGTACCAGGATGGTTTCATGATTACCACTTTGTAAGATATTTTGAAATCTGGTATAGCTGAATCATCTTCTTTCACAGGTAAGGTAAGAGAAGAGGGAATGGGCTGATTGAAAATAAGGTAGTAGATGAATTGTATTAAAAAAAAACACTAATAAGAGAAGGGGGAGGGGTGATAGGAGATAAGGTAATGGATGGGGTAAGTAAAAAAATACACTACTAAGAATAGAGTGGAAAGAGAAAACAAAATATATGCAAGGGCAAAAATAGGATGGAAGGAAATAGAGAGCTGGTAATCATACCTATTAATGTGGATGGGATGAATTCTCCCATAAAACAGAAGTGAATAGCAGAGTGGATTAAAAAATAGAATCCTACAATATTGTGTTTACAAGAAACATATTTGACACAGAACAGAGTAAATGTAAAAGGTTGAAACAGAATTTATTATGCTTCAACTAAAGAAAAAAAAGGAGAGGTAGCGATTTTGATCTCAGATAAAGCAAAAGTAAAAATATATCTTATTATAAGATATAAGGTGGGAAAATACATCTTGATAAAGAGCATTGTAAATAATGAAATAGTAATGATGCTAGTTGTATATGCACCAAGTAGTAAAGCAGGCAGATTCCTAGAGAAGATTTTAAGCCAGTTACAGGAAAAAAATAGACAGCCAAACTATTCTAGTGGATACCTCAACCTTTCTCTCTCAGAATTAGAAAAATCTAACCACAAAATAAACAAGAAAGAAACTATGGAGGTTAATAGGATCCTAGAAAACTTGGATATAGTAAATCTCTGGATGGAAGGGCCTGGAAACAGATATTCCAGAAGGCAAAGGAACATGGATTACAGCCAAGAATAAGTTATCCAGCTAGAATGAACATTATATTCCAGGGAAGAAGATGGTCATTCAATGAGATAGGTGAATTTCATCTATTTCTAATGAAAAGACAAGAGCTGAACAAAAAATTTGACCTCCAAACACAGAACTCAAGAGAATCGTACAAAGGTAAAAAGGAAAGAACTCTTGAGAACTATATTTCTACTATGGGTATACTCAAAGAATAGGGGTATAATTTGATTTTACTTTGATAAAATGGAAAAGAAATTAGAGGGGGAAGGAATATCATACTGGAAAAAAGAGGGCAAAGGAGGTAAAATAAAGTAAAAAAAGGAGGTAAAAATAAGGTAAAATCCCATGAAGAGGCAAAGAAAATCTAATATAATTGAGGGAAAGAAGGGAGGGAGATGAGCATTGTGTGAATCTTACTTTCATCAGATTGGGCTTAAAAGAGTATATCAGACACATTTGGTTTCACAGAAAAACTTGTCTCTCCTTATAGGGAAGTATGCATAATTTTGTAGACCTTTGTTCCTAAGAATGATTGAACCAGTTCCCAACTCAACCAACCCATGCATTAGTGTCTTAATTTTCTCACCTATCCTCTAACATTTATTGTTTGCCTTTTCAATCATGTTAGCCAATCTGTCACATCTGGGGTGGTACCTCAGAATTGTTTTGATTTGTTTTTCTCTATTCAATAGTGATTTACAGCATTTTGAAAATTTATCTGTAGATAACTTCAATTTCTTCTTTATCAAAATGACAATTTATATGTTTGACTATTAAGTATAAAATGACTGATATTTTTATAAATCTGACTCACTTTCCTTTATATTTGAGAAATTTAGAATCACTTTCTATTAAAAAATGTACTCCCCAATTTCCTATTTTCCTTTTAATCTTGGATACATGAGATTTACCTGTGTAAGATCTTTATGGCTTAATGAAATCAAAATTATGAATTTTACTTCCTGTGATCCTCTCTGTTTCTTGTTTTATGATAAATTATTCTTATCTTTATATCTGACAGATAGTTCTTTGTTTATCATCCTTTGTGTTTAAATCATATGTTCATTTTGATCTTATCTTGTTATAGTTCATGATGTGTTGCTTTTGCTTAGTTTCTGACAAACTATTTTTTAGTTTTCCCAGAAGTTATCTTCATGTAGTGAGTTCTTGTCTGAAAAGCATGGATCTCTGGGCATATAAAATAGTAGATTACTAGTGGGTTTTTTTTGTGTTTCATTATTTATTTATCACTTTATTTCTTAGTCACATATATGTGTGTGTTGTGCAGATAGTATGCTTTGTATGGCAATGTACATTGTGCAAGAGAATTAATAGTCAAAAGCTTTGACCTTTGGAGTTAGGATGGCAGCTCTTACTTTGAGGTTACAGAAAAATATAAATTACATTTTCTAGAAGCTCATAATCTTAGGGAGGGAAATTAATCAAATAAGTAAAACATAGAAATAATATGATAGTATTTTATCTATCTATCTCTCTGTCTATCTATCATCTATTACAGCTAAATGGTTCAGTGGATAGAGCATGATGCCTGAATTCAGGCAGACTTGAATTTAAATCCTGTCTCTGATACTATTTGTATGATTCTGCTCAAATCATTTAACCACTGTTTGCTAACGTACATCATTGGAGAAGGAAATTGCAAACCACTCCACTATTTTTGCTAAGAAAAATCTATGGATAATATCATCTGTGAGCTCATAGAGAGATGGACATGACTGAATGAACAGCAAGAATCTAGCTAATGGGATAAGAATCTGTCTAAATTGTTACCTTTCTTTCTATGTATACATTATATCATATAGGTATACATATAGGTATACATATAGGTACACTTATGTATATACATATAGACAAGTGTGTGTATATATATGTGTATGCATAGATGCATGTGTATGTTTACATATCCATACACACAAAAGTTTATATATGTGTATATTTCCATCCTATTGGATGTGTTCTCAAATCTTCATTTAAAAAAGCAACTCAGATAAATTGTGTCTTCATGCCTCTCCAAATTTCACTATAAACTTTTTTTTTAACTATGTCTTTTCCCCCAGTGTTGCACTCTGAATTTTGTCTATGATGACTCTCTGTAGGGCAACTTCATTCTCTTTTTAGTATCTATTTATGACTTATCTTTTGCTATTATATCTTAAGTTTTTATGTAGCATATATTGTCTTTCTTTGTATTAATATTTCCAGTTCTTAACATAGTTTTTGATTGATTATTGCCTGAATTCAAGTACAATCAAAAGATATAGTTAATATCTTACAAGGTCCTGCAATTTCTAGAACACATAAAATAAAATATTGGAATACAACATTCCAAAAGACTTATGACCAATGATAATTTTCCCAATAAAACAATCCCACAAAATATTTGTGGATGTGATGGGGAGGGACAGAGGTAAAAGATAAAGCCTGTGTTTGGAAACAAAAGGAAGATCAGAAAGAAGCATAACTAAAGAGAATATCTGTGAAGGTAGTCCATAGTTATTACATACTTTTAAAATGAATAAAAGTTGGCAAAAAGAAATTGATTGTTTCATTTAGAATCCTTGTTTTCTTTGTTGAAATGATCCCTCTCATATTTAATTTCAAAAACAAAAAAGCTAAAAGAATTGTATAAATAGCAATGACAAAGATGATTCATGGTTACTATACATAATATTGGGAAGCTTTTCCTATATCTTAATTCTAGCACCTTCTCTCTTATTTTCTATTTATCCTTTTTATATTTTGTTTATATGTACATATATACATATGCACATATGTATATATATATATAAATGTTTTTCTTCTTATCTCCATCATTAGATTATGAGAGCCTTGAGAAAAGGGACTGTCTTTTTCCCTTTTTGTTTCCCGAAAGACTAGAACAATACATGGCACATAGTAGATGCTTAATAAATATTTGCTGACTGACTGACCCTCACTAATGACTGACAACCTCTTTTTTCAGCTATATCACATTTCAGATGACATGCTTTTTACTTCTTTTTGTGCTCAATCCATTCTCTATAATATATTGTAGCCTACTTACTCTTTGCATGCTTCTCAATTGCTATTTGAGTTACCTATACTTAAAGTTCTTAAAATAGTGTTATTCCATGATTCATACCTATATAATATCACCAGAAAAACACTGATGCTAAGATAATAGACCCTTCTTTCAAAGAGCAACCTGTGGACATCAAAAGCATCAGCTTCTCAAGGGCAATCTAGCCTGTTTTTCTTCTCTTGGTTGATTCTGGATCTTACTGATTTTCCCTTTTATCTCTCTCTCTTTTTTTCTTTTTGCTGAGGCAATTGAGGTTAAAGTGACTTGCCCAGGGTCACACAGCTAGGAAGTGTCTGAGACCAGATTTGAACTCAGGTCCTCCTGACTTCAGGGATGGTGCTCTAACCACTGCACCACCTAGCTGCCCCCCTTTTATCTGTATGCAAGAAATGTATATGAATAAAATGCAGATAGTTCTGCTTCATGCAATTTGACAATTCTTTAGATTTTTACATAAAGTGGTTTTTGTTTTGTTTTGTTTTGTTTTTTATAAATGTGAATTTGCCTGCAAATCTAAGGAGGAATCAAGAAAAGGAAGCAAAAGGGGGAGTCATGTCTTGAAGAAAGCACGCTGGCACATGGTTCAAGGAAACATGGTTGACCAGGGATAGACAAGGAAGAGCTGGAAGAGCTCATTCATAATAAGAATTTATGTACAGCAAAAACTGCCTATGTGTCTATGAGCTATCTATGACACTGAATATTACAGTTGATGGAATAATTATTCTTCAACCATTAAATTGTTTTCCTATATGTATAGGTGGGTTGGACTCCTTTGAATTATTATTGGTTTTATTTTGAAGGTACTTTAGTATACCAGAGCTTGATTCAATCAGTACAATGTCAAACTCAAAAAGGAACATCTGGAGAATGTCACAATTTTATAGAGAATGCTTCATCAATTTGAATTTTCCACTAGACACCCTCTATGAAATTCCATTGATGTATGCTAGACTAAGTAGAATGACACATTAATTAAAGGAAAAGGACATTTAATTAAAAAGAATAGAAAGGTAAATAACAGGGGGAAAATATTGAATGCACAAAGGGGCATAAACACCCTAGATTTTCATAATATCAGGGAAGAGGAAACTCTCTTCAAACAAGTCCTGCTCTTAGGATTTTGACCTTAATGATGCATCTCTTACAGCTCTATTTGGATGGGGTTTTAGCAACCCCAATCCCTCACTGCTGCTCCATTCTAAAGCTGCTATTTGTTGCTCTTATTCAGAGTTGCTGATGTTGTTTGTAGTAAACTTTGTGCTGAGATACATCTGTTGGAACTCTTTCCCATTCCGTTGTTCCCTTATGATACAGCTTTGTCCATAGCATACCTATGACATCTAGCATGCCTAGAACAATTTTCTCTTTTGTTAGTCAGGCCTAAGATTGATGATTAGTCAGCACATACATGATTCTCTCAGGATCAGTCTTTCTATAATCCTCTTGATCTTCAACTCCCTCAGAACAACTTAATATTCAAATTATATTGAGTGAATTTCATTCAACTCCTATTATATATAATAACAGCTAAAGTCTAGAAAGTAATTCCAGAACTTCCCCTCTTTTTTTTTAAACTTGAAGGATGGAATAGTATTAGTTACCACTGTTTTACATTGCTGTATTAGTCAATTTCCCCCCCACACACACACCATTTTCTCTCATCACTAAAATATATACCACCCTTGCATAACAGACAAATGCTTATAGAAAAATATAAGCATAATCACAGGAAATGATTTCAAATATATGTTACTTATCAAGGCAAATAGTGTATAGTATACCACATCAGAATTGCTTATAATTCTGACCATACATAATTTGCAAAAACATATACTACATATATCTAGTATGTGCAAAAAGCTATGTAGTACATAGAAAACTATATGAAAAAAAAAACTGTAAGAATTTGTACTATTCAAAGTTGCTGCACATGCATAGATTATATTGTATACAAAGCACCTATAACAATATTAAAATATATAGTTTAGACTAAAATCCTTTTTTAGTCCACTATGGAGTCCTCCCTCATAATTTCTTCCATCTCATCTTCTCCCCCATGATTCATGGTATCTTACTCCTTATTGTAATTCGTAAGGCCCAGGGCTTGTAGCCAGCAGGAACGCTTGTGACCATCTGGGGGCCGAATGGCTGAGCACAGGCAGGCCAGCTCAGACCAGAGACCTTCGGGATGTGACATGATTGGTTCTCTGTGGCATAGGCGGGGAAGGACAAAGAGAGTATAAAAGGGGACTGCTGAGGAAGAAGAGCCAGACCGCCATTAGCATAGCTTAAGAAACAATGTAAGTGCAGAGCTCAATAAAGTAAGATAAGTTTATCTCCGTGTCCTGTGATTTGTGAAGTTTCTCCCAGTGGAGGCTGGGAGCCAAAGACGTCCGATGTCTGTTGAGGTAAGTTTATCCTACCCTTTAGCTTAGAGGTAACCAGGTCGTTACAGTAATTAACTCTTTTAGGGTGCTAAATCCCTTTGGGGATTAGATGGCCAGTAAATGAGGTAATCCCCTTCCCTTACTAACTTCATTTTGGATTAGTCTGTTAAACGTTTCTATGGACTTAGCCTGTTAGTCAATGGTGAATTCCCTTTCTCCTGGTTAAATTGTGAGTACTACAAGAGAACTTGCCTTTTTCATTGTTGTTAAAATTCCTTTCTTTGTTAACTAAAATATTCTTCCTCTTTTCCTACCACATCTATTTCATATTTACCACTCCTGCTATCTTTTTTACCTCTTCATTTACTCCTAACCTTTTCTTGTAAATAAAGATATCCCTCGACAAAGAGAATGTCACTGGGAATTCCTCACATGTGCCTTATGCCTTGCATCTCATATTTCCAACTAGGAATTGCTACTGTGACCTCATCAATTTCAGAAAAGGAAAAGCGTAGAAAATGGCACCAGCCGCTGATGTAGAGCTAGAAATTCTTTCTGTAGTACATGGAACATGAGCTAGATGATCAAGAGATTCAAAGGAGGGCGTCCATTTCAGTAACAGGATATAGCTGCTACAAAGGCATAGAAATGGGAGACATTTTCCTTTAGTCTGACCTCTTTGGTCAGAATGTAGAGTAAGAACAAGAGACTATTGCATAATTGTTCCCAAAAAGTAGCACAGAGTCATATTCTGAATTAATTTAATGTTAAGTAAAATATTAAAATCAGTGACAAGCAAGATTTTAGATTGGTTGTATACTGAAAATATTTCTTATTCCAAAAGATAAAAAGAAGATAATCATGTACTAAATATGGAGTAATTAAAACTAAATCTGTAGGGCTTTCATGAAACTCCACAATCTTTTGCATAAAAGAAACCTAAAAACAGCTAAACATTATGCTAAAAGTGACAATAAAGAACCAACACCAAGATTGACACAATAATATAGTAACAAATAGCAGAACATCTAAATGTGTAAAGGAAAAGTTAGCTGAATAATAAAATTTAATATTAACACAATAATTGTAAAAATTGTAATGTTCCTATCTTACAGATAGAAGTAAAACAACTTAAAATATAAAAATAGAATAAATTTTTGGAATATTTAGTTCTGAAAGACAGAGTTTTAATAAAGGAACATGAAAATTTGTTCACATATATAAATGTATATATACATATATATATATATATATATACATACACACACATCAAGGTTGTATCAGTAAAACAATCACATGGGTCTATTTATAATGCATAGTATTTACAATTTTTACAGTTAAAAAAATAACCTACCTCCAGCAAGGATAAATCCTTTATAGGATATTGAAATCACAATCACTCTCTAAAAATTGTCTCTATGTTCTAAAACTAAGGCAATTGACATAACTTGCTAAAGGTCTAAAAAGAGGAGTAGGGGTCAGGAGGTAGGAAGTATTTTCTCTTTTTTACTTCTGATTGGCAGACCATCATGAAACCATCATGATCTATAATAAAAATAGCATTTATGTAACAATTTTAAAATATTGTCAATTTTTTTTACCACTATTCTGAGTAGATCATATTATTATCCCCATTTTGCATGAGATGAAACTAAGAATATCAAAAGTTAAGTACTTTACCCTGAGTCAAAAAACTAATTAATGTTTGAGGCCAAATTTGAACTTAGATCTTGCTGATTCCAGTTCCACTCTTCTGATGACTCTATGACTAGCTTCTCACCACAGACTAAGAGAAGGTAGATCTTTTCTGTATATTCTTTCCCTTTGAATACATACATTCATACATATATATATATATATGTATGTATGTATGTGTGTGTATATATATATATATATATATATATATTTAGAGCTAAGTAAATCTCCTTTTTGGAAGCTGAGAGATAGCTACAATTGTCTCACTGTAACATCAAATCTGGACTACTAAGTGGTTTGAGTACATTCTAGTCTATTCAAACACAAGTATTTCATTGAGCTCCAAGTACTAATTTCATATTAAGATTTCTGCTGTGATCTCTTTTCTTAGAAGGATGCTATAACAAAATATATATATTGATAAGTAATCACATAATTTTTAAAATCTTAAATGAAAAATAATGCTCAAAAATGATCATCAGAAAAGTCTTATTAGTTGAAATTCTAGTAGATGTTATTAAAGGATTAGGGCTCATATACAATCGTACCTTTATAGTTGGCGATGCCTTCAGAAATAAAATGAGGTTCTAACAGGAGGATTTCAGAGAGGCCTGGAGAGACTTGCATGAACTGATGCTGAGTGAAATGAGCAGAACCAGGAGATCATTATACACGGCAACAACAATACTATATGATGAGCAATTCTGATAGACATGGTTCTCTTCATCAATGATGTGATTCAAACCAGTTCCTATTGTTCAGCGATGAAGATAGTCATATACACCCAGAGAGAGGCCTGTGGGAAATGAGTGTGAACCACAACACAGCATTTTAATGCTTTCTGTGAATATTTCCATGCATTTTGTTTTCCTTCTTAGGTTGTTTTTTTTTTCTTCTTCTCTTTCTAGATCTGATGTTTCTTGTGCAGTAAGATAACTGTATAGATATGCATACATGTTTTGTATTTGTCATACAATTTATCCTATTTATCATGTATTAGATTACCTGTCATCTAGGAATGGAGGGTGGGGGGAAGGAGGGGAAAAGCTTGGGAAAAAAAGTTTTTGCAAAGGTCAATGTAGAAAAATCACTCATATGTTTTGTAAATAAAAAGCTTTATAAAAAAATAAAATGAGGTCCTTTCATTTTAGAAATGAAGAAACTGAAACAGGGAGGTAAATTGATTTACACAAGATCAGAAGGTAGTAAGTGGTAGGGATTTAAATCTACAGTGGGTTTTTGACTACAAATCCAGGGTTTTATCTACTGTAGCACTCCTTCAATTCAACAAATATTTGTTAAATTTCTAATAAGTACAGGGCATTGTGGTATGAGCTGGGGAGATACAAAGATAAAAATGAAATGTTCCTCACCCTTATGGACTTTACATTCTATGGTGTAGATAAATATTTACAGAGATAAGTCAATACAATGTGAAACAAAGTAATTTGAAAAGGAAAAGCAAAGCAACAGAGAACTCTGGAAAGGTCTCATATAGGAGATATCACCAAGCTCCAGTTTGAAGGAAGCTTTGGGTTTTAAGTGGTGATACTGAGAATAGATTTTATTACAGGCATGGGAAAACACCCATGAAAAGGTAGAGGGTAAGAGATGCTATGATCAGGGAAAGTAAGTAGACCCCTTTGACCATAATAGATAGTGCATAAGGAGAATAAAATAATGTTAAAAACTATCAGTTGAAGCCTCATTGTTAAGGAGTTTCAATACTAGGTTGAAAAAATGGTATGTTTTTCTAGAGAAAACAAGGAATCATTGAATATCTTGGAATAAATATGCATAAATATATAATGTATTTGTATAGACATTGTTTATTTTTTATGTGTATGTGCACACAGTTATGTATATGCATGAGTTATATATATATGTCTATGTGTGTATATATTGTGTGTGTATTCTATGTATAAACAAATATACATTTCTTATCTGTGTGGAAGATGGAGTGAAAAGAGGAAGATCAGACATAAGGAGTCTATCATAATAGTCCAAAGAAAAAGTGAAAATTGTTTGGCCTAGAAAAATAGATGATGAAAAGATAGAGTAAACTAAGGAAATCTCTCTCTCTCTCTCTCTCTCTCTCTCTTTCACTCTCTGTCTCTCTCTCTGTCACTGTCTTTGTCTCTCTCTTTCTCTGTGTCTGTATGAGTGTGTACCTCTTTTTCTACTTTTAAAGTACATTTATGGTATATATATATATATATATATATATATATATATATATATATTCTTTATTGTATATGTATACCCATAGATGAGATAGAGATATTGAAATGATAAAGATGGAGATAAAAGTGATAGATTATATATATATATATATGTAACATATACATATATATATATTTCTTGAGATATTGGAGCAAAGAAGGAAAGGAGAAACAATGAAGAAGCCCTTTGTCAAAGGGAAGAGAGGAGAGAAGTGAAGGGATGGCAGAAAAGAGGGTAGGGGAGGTAAGAAGGGAGAAGAGGAAAATGAGAAAGTTGGAGAAGGGAAAAAGAGGAGAGGAGAGGGGAGGGGAAGGAAGGTGAAGAGAGCAGAGGAAAAGCAGTCTATTGAGTATTATTCCTATTTTCTCATGGAGGCTGAAGCCAAAGCTTGAGAATTTTTGACTAGCCAATATGCAGATTTTCATATATACAAGCTATAACATTAGGTCAGGAAAGCAATTTGATTGAAGAAAGACCTAGACTTTTCTTATTAGTTTTAGCAACATCTCCTCCTTCCCTTCATTTCTCCTTCCTTTCCTGTTACCTGTTACACATTGCTATTAGAGAAACATTTTTGGAATTGGAAAACCATGAGCATGATAGGTTATGAGACTCCTTGGCAATTTGTCAATATCAAAAGATGCTAGCTAGAAGTTTATTGGAAGAAAATTAGAAACTCCAAGCAGAGGTGCAACCTGGAGTGACTAGGAAATAGAGGTGAAAAGATTTAAATATAAAAGTGCTTATTAGCTGGAATAGCTCTAGTTCCATATTCCAAAGAGTTTGAGTTGAGGCAAGGAACTTTCAGAAGCTTCAGAAAAGAAAGCATCCATTTTCTGTCCAAAGGTATTATAATAAATAAATCTTTCTTCATGGAAAAAAAAAAACAAAACAAAGCAAACAAACCAAAAATCCACATAATTTTTTTCCTTCTCACTCCAATGACTGACTGCACTAGGATTGTTGCTTTTCTAAAAGTGCTGTATCTCAAAAAAAGACCAAACACTGGACTTTAAGTTAAAAGAGAAAAATAACAGATCTTTTTCCATCTCTGAGGGAAAAAAAGTGCCCAACTTAAGCAACCTAGCTGAGACTAGAATCTGGAAAGAGAGAGGTTAACTTTGCATTTAAGGCTGACATGAATTAGAAGTGATCACAAAATCAACAGGGCAAGATTGAGCAGCAGCCGTTTAAGATCAACAGAACAAAAAAAACAGAGGGGGACTACAGATATTGTACATCTGACAAGATCAGTTTGGGGTAAGCTCATCAGGGCAGTAATGATGTGATGCAGCTCCTAGGGAAGATGTAGTAATAGCCCTAAGACTACTTGGCCTTGGGAGTGATGTAGTTGAAAAGGAATCATTTCTTCCCTTAGGTTATCCTACCCTAATTTATTCTATTTGAATAAGATGCAAAGGCCACAAATGTTGCTGGCTAACAGGTAACAGCTTGTTGGTCAGTGATAGAGTTTCTGAGAATAATGAGCAACAATAATAAGATGCTTAAAAGTGATGCAAGTGCAGAAAAAAAAATTGAGTGCCTGCCACTTAACCTAGTGACATTTTAGGCCCCAAAACACACTTCCAGAAAGTGCCCCACCTCAGGCCCACCCAGCTCTGCCCAGAAAATTACTGCCCCTGCCCACAAAGTCAGAACCAGATTACTCCTCAACTCCACAGCTAAACCATAAAATTAAGATATCAGTGACTTGAAGCACCTGCTTTCTCTAACTTTTCCCTATAAATTATCTTCTTACTCCTTATTCTTTGTTTTGGAACTTAGCCTACTTTAATTGGTATTACAACTATTATAAACTTTGCCTCTTGACTTGGAGATGGGTCTAAATCTGAAAATGTTTTTGTCACACTTCATAAAGCCTATCTGGATCTCCAACATTTTGGGGTCCCCTGTAAACCCCAGCAGTGAGATAATACCACCAGAAGTAATTTGTTCACTTCTGCCAATAAGACACATTCTGTACTTCCCCTGCTTGTACCATCAAATTCCCTAGTATATTTATTATATATATATATATACATACACATATGTATATATACATAAACATATGTGTGTATATTTGTGAGAGACTAGAACCCCAGTTGCTGCATTCAAAAAATAGGAAGTAAAGTTCTTTGCAAAGTGATAGGGATGAGGTGGCACAGTAAGTTTGAGGAGATTAGGAATAGACACTGAAGAATACAAGGAATCCCATGCAATAGTGAAGGATCAATTGACAATAGATAGCATAAATTTGTAAGTGATCTGGTTTCCATAGTTGTACAAGTTCATTCAATTGAGATCAGAAGCATGGGAATTTAACTGGAAAAAGAAGATAATGAGAGTGACCTATAGTCAGAGTGATAGGGTTAAGGTTTGGCAAGGGATATAACATAAGACAAATGGGAAGGTACTCAAAGATTTCTGATAGTTTACTCTTCAACCTCTTTCCACCTATTACACTTCCCTTCTGCAAAGGCCTATATAAAATGAATTTCTTTTGCTTTTTGTGAGACTAAAGAAGTTATTCTGACTGGTTCACGTTTGTGAGAAATTATTCAGAAGCCTTCACAATAGCAGGTAAGGAATAAAAAACTGCATAGTAGTTACTAGTGATGACTATTCTAAGTAGGCAAGGTTTAGGGTTGATTTATTAGGAGGTGTAAGTATTTGTGTATTTTAAATGAGGAGTTTCCCACTTCTTTTAATGTGATGTTTTTCTGATCTTTGTTTTTGTACATCCTAGCTGTAATTGTACTGATTAGGCAGATCATTGCCATAGTGGATAAATAGATATTGAATTTAGGTAAGAAAGACTTGACTTCAAATCCTGTCACAGGTACTTATCCTGGTAAATTTCTTAACCTTGCTAGGGATAACAACAGCCCCGAAATTGTAAGGTTTTGTTTCTCTACTAAAAAAATGGTTATGGTACTCCTTGCAAGCTTAAAGAAAATTATCATTTTTTTTTACTAATTGTGTTTTGTGACTATTTCTTTTGTTTGAAGATTTTAGATTTGAGAGGTAAATGGAAAATAAGTATTATAGCATTTTATTAATCACATGATGCTTTTTTCATTCTCCATTTATTTCTATTACTTTCAATGTGCTCAATGGGATATAATTTATTAATTTAATAGTGCCAACTCTTTGAGCTTTCTTTTATGCTTATTTTTACCTGCTGATTTCTTCCCCAATATTTTAGTAGTTAGTTTATTTTTATTTTTACTAAAGATAAAGGCAACAAATAGAGGAAAACCCTGTCATCTTTTTATTTTCTATGTTCTTGTGAAATATAAATTGAATTCTTGGGGGGATGAAAGAATGAATATTCTTCAATATCAATAACTGTATCTACTACAGAGTTAGTATAAAAATATTTATTTTGTCTCACAGCTTCTTTATTCATGATCCCTAATCCTAGCTGGGAGGTAGCCCAGGGGATAGCACAAAATCAAAAAGATGAAAATGTGACAATAACAGATGGCTGTAGGATTTTTAGTAAAATTCCTAATAAATCTGAGAGCTACAATTAGAGGCATTGATATAAAGAGAGCACATTTCACTTAGAATTTCAATTAGAAATATTGTTAGGAATAATAGTTTTGTTTTTTGTTTTAAATATAAGAATTCTCTTTGTTTGCAAACATATAAACTCCATTTTAAGGTGAAAACAATGTAAAGTTAGCATAACAATTAAATTGGATATTTTTGTTTAATTTGTATAAAAATTCTCCATGAATGACAATTCCATACCTTCTACTATAAACTCTTGAAATAAATAACTAACCAGAAAATGAGAAACTTCTTACTGATATCTAAATCCCCCTTTCTATATTTTATTGGCAAGGTTCTTTTTGCCTTTATTCTCAAAGAAAATGAAACATATGGTCAAGATTCTCAATATAATACAATATGTTTTTCATTATGTCCCTCTCATACATATACATATATCTATATCTTCATATTTTAGCCCATCTCTTTAATTTAGTGCATACACACATTTGTGAGTGTATATACATACACAATTATAATGTCCTATTTTATCATATCATATCATGTTTTAAAATATTATATCACACACACTATTAAATTTAAGAAATGGGCAGAAATCTGGGTACTTTTCTGTCACTGAAGCATTTGTAAGTCCTAAATTTCAATGTGAGAAGACTTAAACTCTACACTTGATATTCACAGAAGGTTCAGGAATATTATCCTAGGGTGTTCTTACTATATAATTTGTAATTATACTACAAGGCTGTGTGCTATTTAGTGCAGGTGTGAACAGAAACTGCTAATTACACCATAAATTCATGCTATTGAAGTTGTCTTCTAGCATCTGTAAAAAGGTTCATTAGTATTTACATTTCAAATACATTACAAGAATTACAAACATATGCTAAATATTCTGTATGCTCCATTCACTTAACAAGTAATGGAGGATCACCACTTTAAGTACAGTTTTGGTGCTAAGTGGCATCACAGATGTGCCTGGGAAAATCCTCCAATTCAGAAGAGCAAATTGAGCGATTTTCATGAGAATTTACCCTCAAAGTATGAGACGATGTTATCAAAAGAGATAATAAAATTAGATGAGGTAGAGAAAAATTAAAAGATAAAAAAAACAGAAAACCTATCCTCAAAGGTGGTTTCTTTTCTTTTCTTTCTTTCTTTTTTTATTGAGATATTGAACTCTATCTTGAACTTTCATACAAGTTTGGTAACTCTGTTTAACTCCAGAAAAGCAATAATTTCTTCCAGTTTTCTTGATATTAGATATTTCCATTTTTTACACTATTGGCATTGAATCACTGGTATAATTAAAATAATGAATACAGAAAATCATGATATCAACAATGTTAAATTGTCTTCTTTTTATTGAAAAATGCAATTTATAATTAAAGATAATACATATGAATAATTAAATTTGTTGAAAAGGTGAAAATTCAAATACTTCAAATGAGGATTCCTGAAATTGTGGTGAAATATTCTTTAAAAACAAAACATTTGGAGACAGAGCCAAGATGATGGAGAGGACACATGTCTTTTTCTGAGCTCTTCCCACAATCCTTAGACTAATTACCAAATCCAGCCTCTGAATTAGTTCTGGACTGACAGAATCCACAAATATCAATAGTGCAACAAATTACCTGCAGAAGATAATTTCCAAGATCTCCAGAAAAGGTCTGTTTAAATTTGCATGGAGGGAGGCCAGCCAAGTGCAAGTAGGCCAAGCACAGGCACTGAGGAGCACAGAGTCCTGGGGTGGGGTGGGCTCCACATGCCAGGGAATCTACAGGGAGGAAACTAAAGCAGTGTTGGCTACTCTGCCCTGGTTGCAAGCCAGCAAATTAACAGAGAAGTTATAAAACAACCAATACAAACACAAAAGATAAATCATGAACCCCAAAATACTAGAATCTCATGGGACCTGGACACACCCACCTAGAACCTGAAGTCAGTCAGCACCTGCTGCTGCTTGTAGAGAAAACTTGGACAATCTCTCTCTTGCCCTAAAACAGAACTCAATTTTTTTAAATGAGCAAAAAAGCAAAAAGAGGTCTGACCATAGACAATTTTTATAGTGAAAGAGAACAGATTTTAAACTCTGAGGTCACCAAAAGCAGATCATCTTCAGATGAAGCCCCAAGGGGTAATATAAATTGGTCTCTATCTCACAAGATTCTCTTAGAAGAAATTAAAAAGGATCTTAAAAGAGAACTAGAAGAAAAATGAGGAAAAGAAATGAGAACTTTGCAAGAGAGTTTGGAAAAGGCAACAGAGAAATTAAAGAAAAGTCTTTACAAAATAGATTTAGTGAAAAGGAAAAAAAATATCACATATTACAAAACAGATTTGACTAATGGAAAATGGAAATGGAAAAAGAAAACAACTCCCTGAAAAACAGCATTTGTGAAATGGAAAAAAAAATCAAAGAACAAAACAACTCATCTAGAAATTCAATTGGTCAAATACAAACCTAAAAAAGGTAAATGAAGAAAATAATTCACTAAAATCAGAACTGAAAAAAAATTGAAATGAATGATTCAATAAGATGTTCAGGAATCAGTCAAGCAAAACCAAAAAAGAAAAAAGAAAAAATGTAAAATACCTATTTGAAAAAACAACTGACCTGGAAAATAGATCTAGGAAAAACAATCAAAAGGTTATTGAACTTCCTGAAAACCATGATGAAAAAAAGAATCTGGACATATTCTTACATGAAATAATCAAAGAGAACTGTTCCAGTATCTTAGAATCAAAAGGCAAAATAGTCATTGAAAGAATTCACTGATCATCTCCTGAAAAAGACTCCAAAATGACAACTCCAGGAAATAATGTGGCTAAATTTAAGAACTATCAGATCAAGGGAAAAAAAAATATTACAAGCAGCTAGAAAGAAATAATTCAAATAATGAGGAACAACAATAAGGATTACCCAGGACCTAGCAGCTTCCACCTTAAAGGATGGAAGGGCTTGGAATCTGATATTCTGAAAGGCAAAGGAACTTGGAATGCAGTCAAGAATAGATTCTCCACCCCACTAAACTGAGCATTTTATTTCAGGGAAGATGAACATTCAATGAAACAGGTGAATTCCATTTATTTCTGATGAAAAGACCAGAGTTGAACAAAAATTTTGACCTCCAAATATATAACTGAAGAGAAGCATAAAAAAAGGTAAAAAGAAAAGAATTCTTAAGAACTGTATCTCTGTTATGGGTATACATAGAGTGTGAATGTATAATTTGATTTTACTATTATAATATAAAAATAGATGGGGAAATTCCAGGATTGTCATGGAATAAGAGGAAAGTGGAGGTAAAATGAGGGAAATCACATCTCATGAAGAGCCAATGAAATATTTGAGGGAAAGGAGGAAGGGAGATAAACATTGTGTGAATCTTACTCTCATCAGATCTGGCTCAGAGAGAGTATGAGACATATTTGGTTTCACAGAGAAACTTCTCTCACCTTATAGGGAAGTTGGAGGGGAAAAGGAAGAGGAAAGGGGGAGGCTAATAGAAGGGAAAACAGAAATAGTAGGGGAAAGATATAAGAAAGGGGGAGGAACTATAAAAGGAGACAGCTTCTTGAGGCAAGTAGAGCTCATAAGCAAATTACTGGGGAGGAGGAAAAGGGGGAAAGGAAAGAGAAAAGTATAATTTGGGGTAAATAAGATGTTTTAACTATGAATGTGAATAGGGTGAACCCTCCCATAAAACAAAAGCAGATAGCAGACTAGATTAAAATCCAGAACCCTATTATATTGTGTTTACAAGAAATACATTTAAAGCAGAGTGATACATATAGAGAAAAATTAAGACTGGAGCAGAATCTATTATGCTTCAAGTTGTTAAAAAAAAACAGGGATAGCCATCATGATCTCAGAGCAAGCAAAAACAAAAAAGATCTAATTAAAAGAAATACAGAAGGAAAATACATCTTGCTAAAGAATGCAGCAGAAAATGAAGAAATATCAGTACTAAAAATATGTGTACCAAGTGGTACAGCATGTAAATTCCTAAAGGAGAAGTTAAGAGAGCTGCAACACAAAATAAATAGCAAAATATTAAAAGTGAGGGATCTCAACCTTGCTCTCTCAGAACTATATAAATCAAACCACAAAATAAATTGGAATACTAAAAAAAATTAGATACGATAGATCTTTGAAGAAAATGGAATAGATTCAGAAAGTACACTTTTTTTCTTGGCAGTTCATGGAACCTATACAAACATTGACCATGTGTTAGGTTATATAGACCAAAATAAAATGCAGAAAGGCAGAAATAATAAATACATTTTTTTCAGATCATAATGCTATAAAATTACATGCAATAAAAGGCCAGGGGAAAATAGACCAAAAATCAATTGAAAAAAATAATCTAATCCTAAAGAATGAATGGATCAAACAGTAAATCCTAGATACAATCAATAATTTTATCCAAGAGAATGACAATAATGAGACAGCATAACAGAATTTGTGGGATGCAGCCAAAGTGGTAATAA
>JAJPUD010009391.1:60176-73731 GCA_023553655.1 Myrmecobius fasciatus
AGAGAGAGAGAGAGAGAGAGAGAGAGAGAGAGAGAGAGAGAGAGAGAAAGAGACAGAGAGAGACAGAGAGACAGAGAGACAGAGAGACAGAGAGAGAGACAGAGCAGGTTTGAGGAACTTGGCCCTCTAAAGGAGAGTTGGTGAAAACAGAGAGAACATCTGGTATTTTTAAACAGAGTACTAAGAGACTGGCCAGGAATCTCCCTCTTATTCATGAGTTTTATAAAAACAAATCTGTGACTACTACTTAGAAAAGAGTTTCCATCTCCATGCCCTTTGGAAGCAGTCTGGCCAGAAGGACTACTCCTATATGCTTAATATTAGGGACTTTCCTAATGTCAGGGACTTTTCAACATGTCAGGTTATTCTTGAAGAGTAGGAGATAACACTCTAAAAAAACTTCTGAATCATTCTCCTCACAGGAAGGTATGCACTTATGCAATACTATATTCAGTGTTGGAAGAACTATTGAGTAGCCTTCCTCATTACACACATCCCCTTCTTGAAATGTTGTCTAATTTTTCCTTGAAAAACTGAAATCTTGAAGAATTAATTAGCTAAGGGAACTAATGGCTTGGACCATTAGTATCACTTCCTGGTTAAGATTAGAAAAAAAAATCAAAACAGTACAAGGGACATCCAGGTAAACTGATGATTACTAGCAAATATCGATAAGCATCTCAGTCAGGAGGATTTCATTCAGCTAAATCAATTTTTCTTTATTGAATATTCTTTTTTTTCTAATATGGCTAAAGAAATTTTATTTGGTTAAATACTGAATGGCCTAGGGCATCTAAGTCACTCCAAAATAGAAAATAACATGTAAAATAACTAACTGAATTAGGTCTGGTCCATAACAACCAACTTTTGACTCCTAAAAATATATTTCTGGTGTCTACCTCAAAGTTAGAAAAAGAAGAATAGGAACTCATCCATAAGAAAAGAAAACCATTCACTTACCACCCAAATCCATCTACATATTTCTATCCTGACTTTATGGTTAGAGAGTAGCTAAGTAGCACAATGAATAATAGAACATTAGACCTGAAGACAGGAAGATATGAGTTCAAATCAAATATCAGACACTAGTTTTGTACCTCCCAGGCAAGGTCAATTAACTTCCTTCTGCCTTAGTTTCCTCAACTGTAAAATGGAGATAACAATAAGGCCTATCTTGCAGGTACTTGCAACCTTGTGAGTTGGTGTGAAGTTCAAATGAGGTAATATGTGTAAAGTACATAACAGTGCTTGGAACATAGAATATGATTAATAAGCATTATTTCTTTTCTTCCTTATATAGCATCAAATCATCCTTACACAGAGTTCTTAGTTAATTTTCAAATTTATGAATAAGGGTATTAACTTCCATTGTCTATAAGCAAAGCATCAAAACCTTTAAAGTTTTGATCTTCCTTTAACATTTAACCCCCAAAGCAGTTATTTCTTGCCCTTGATATGCTTTAGTCTCTTTGACTTCACCATTACCTAATAGGGGAATGTGCTTTGTTGTGGTAAGCTAGAGCCAAGATGAGAGTTCATTTATATTCCCATTCTATTTTCTTCAGAGGTCTATGATATTTAAGTTGTCTATGATTCTATTCATCTCACCTTTTTTCTTGTTTATTTGATGGCTACATTTACCTGGTTCTGAGAAGGATAATTTGAGACCACCCACTAGTAAATTTTTGTTGTCTGTTTCTTCCTTGGACAACTTCTCTTCCAAGAAGTTGGATGCTATCCTGCTTGGTGCACAAATGTTTAGTATTGTTATTACTTCATTGTATATGGCACTTTTTATAAAATGTAATTTACTTCATTATCTCTTTTAACTATAACAATTTTTGTTTTGCCTAAGATCAGGATTGCTTCCACTGATTTCTTTTTTTTTCTTCAGCTGAAGAACACTATATTTTGCTCCAGCCTTTTATATTTACTCTGTGTATATCACACTGCTTAAAATGCCTTTTGTTTTGTGAACAATATATTGTAGCATTCTGATTGATTAATTACTTAATCTCTGTAGAGATTACAGCAAGTTATCACCAGAATAATACACCATGACCAAGTAGAATTTATACCAGGAATGCAGGGCTGATTCAATATAAAAAACAAAACAAAACAAAACAAACTATTAACATAATTGTCTATAACAATAACCAAACTAAAAAAATCATATGATTATCTCAAAAGATGCAAAAAAAAGCATTTGACAAAATCCAACACTCATTCATATTAAAAGCACTAGTGAGCATAGGAATATATGGATTTTTTTAAAACAATCAATAACATTGATTTAAGGCCATCAACAAGCATCATATGTAAAGGGAATAAACTAGAACCGTTACCAGTAAGATCAAAGGTGAAAGACGATTACTCACTATTACCATTACTAATCAATATTGCATTAGAAATATTAGCTTTGACAATAAGAGAAGAAAAAGAGATTAAAGGAATTAAAGTACATAATGAAGAAACCCGAACTATCAATTTTTACAGATTATACGATTCTAGAGAATCAACTAAAAAACTACTAGAAACAATTGACAATTTTGGCAAAGTTTCAGGATACAAAATAAATCCACATGAACCACCAGCATTTTTATACATTACCAATAAAGCCCAGCAGCAAGAGATACAAAGAGAAATTTCATTTTAAAATAACTGTAGATAATATAAAATATGTAGAGTCTACCTGCCAAGGCAAAGTAAGGAACAATATGAACACAATTTCAAAACACTTCCCATAGAATAAAGTCAGATCAAATCAATTGGAAAAATACCAAGTGCTCATGGGTAGACCTAGCAAATATAATAAAAATGACAATACCACCTAAATTAACCTACTTATTCAGTGCCATACTAAACAAAATTTCAAAAAATTAGTTTACAGAGCTAGAAAAATAATTGCAAAGTTCATCTGGAAGAACAAACGATCAAGAATTTCAATGAAATTAATGAAAAACATGCAAATGAAAAAAGCCTACCTGTACCAGACCTAAAACTATATTATAAAGCAGCAATCATCAAAATAATTGGTACTGACCAAGAAATAGAGTAGTCGATCAGAGGAATAGGTTAGGTTCACAGGACAAAATAATCAATGACTATAGTAATCTACTGTTTGAAGACACCAGCTTTTGGGATAATAACTCACTGTTTGACAAAAAGTGCTGGGAAAATTGGAAATTAATTTGGCAGAAATTAGGCACTGACCAATACTTAACAGCATATACCAAGATAAAGTCAAAATGTGTTCATGATTTAGACATAAAGAATGATACTGTAAGCAAGTTAGAATAAAGGAGTGTTTACCTTTCAAATCTGTGAAGAAGAAAGGAATTTGTAGCCAAAGAAAAACTGGAGTACAATATTGAATACAAAATAGATAATTTTTATCATATTAGGTTAAAAAGTTTTTGTACAAACAAAACCAATGCAGATAAGTTTAGAAGGGAAGCAATAAATTGGGGAAAATTTACATTCAGAGGTTTTCATAAAGGCCTTTTTTAAAAAATATATAGAAAATTGACTCAAATTTATAGGATTTCAAGCTATTCTCCAACTAATAAATGATTAAAGGATATGAACAAATAATTTTCAGATGAAGAAACTGAAATCATTTCTAGTTATATGAAAAGGTGTTCTAAATCACTATTGATCAGAGAAATGCAAAATAAGACAATTCTGAAGTATAGCTACATATCTCTCAGATTGGATAAGATGACAGAAAAAGATAATGAGAAATGTTAGAGAAGATATGAGAAAACTGGGACACTAATCCATTGTTGGCGGAATTTGGGAACTGGTCCAACCATTCTGGAGAGCAATTTGGAACTATGCCCAAAGGGCTATCAAACTCTTCATTTTCTTTGATCCAGCAGTGTCTCTCCTGGGCTTGTATCCCAAAGAGATCATAAAAGAGACAAAGGGACCCACATGTGCAAAAATGTTTGTAGCAGCCCTTCTTGTAATGGCTAGAAACTGGAAACTGAGTGGATGTCCATCGGTTGGAGAATGGCTGAACAAGTTATAATATATGAATGTTATGGAATATTATTGTTCTGTAAGAAATGATCAGCAAGATGATTTCAGAAAGGCCTGGAGAGAAACGAACTGATGCTAAGTAAAATGAGCAGAGCCAGGAGATCTTTGGCAATAGCAAGATCATTCAATGATCAAATCTAATGGATGTGACTCTTTTCAACAATGAGATGATTTAGGCCAGTTCTAATGGTCTTATGATAGACAGAACCTTCTGCATCCAGAAAAACGACTGTGGGAACTGACTGTGGATCACAACATAGCATTTTCATTCTTTTTTGTTGTTGTTTGCTTGCATTTTGTTTTCTTTCTCATTTTTCCATTTTTGATCTGATTTTTTTATATAGCATGATAATTATGGAAATATGCATAGAAGAATTTCCTATGTTTAACCTACATTGGTTTACTTGCCATGTAGGAGAGGGGATGGGGAGAAAGGAGGGAAAAATTTGAAACACAAGGTTTTGCAAGTACCACTATTGAAAATTATCCTTGCATATGTTTGAAAATAAAAAGCTTTAATAAAAATACCATTTGCGTATTTTATTTCTTTCTAATGAAGGAATTTTATTAATACATTTTTCTTCATATAATTTTCTTTATTTCATGCCTTTGGGGGAATATAAGGGTCTATTATGGAAATTTCTGTTTTACTGGATAATTAGTTTGCTGCTCATTTTACAGTCGATACTAAAGAGTAGGTCTATCCAAAATTTATACAAAATAACATGATGCCATTCTATAGTGGACACTGAAGCATGTGATGCAATAAGTAAAGATTATGTAATTACTTCTGCACAATGTTGACTCTTGAACCAAATTGTGAGCCAATCTTTGAAAGACCGCTATAGAGTGATACTGTGTGATTCCTGACCTGCATCTAAATGTCAAGTTAATTATCTTTCTTAGCCTATCTTTTTTTCTGTAGGTAATATATATTTAGAATATCACATTGCTGTCTAAGTTCACCACTATATGGGCAACCACTGTAGCTCTTCCCTGAACCATTGCCTCTAAAATTGGCACCAACTTTCTACTGAAGGTGGTGTAAAATTGATCCAGGCCCTAGCACATTTTCTGGGTTTTTCACAATCATCAGACAGATGGCATTGTTGAGCTCTGAAATCAGCTCTTGAAACAACAGCTTTGACTTAATGGCCCTTAACTGTTATGGTTGGGTACTTTTCCTGAAAGAAGCTGTAGACTCAGCAAACTGCTGCTGGCCTAGCAAGATGGAAGCTTGTTAGTCCAGCTGTTTCTCTCAGACCCTTCCTTGTTTCAACTTTTCTATGGAATCACAAGATTTTCCAAGATCATTGTCATCTCAGGAGACTCCATATATTTTAGGCAAATAGATCATATTTCTCTCAACTGATATAGCTCCTTCCCTCAGGGAAGATTTTTTGTATTCCTCCTTAACAAAGGGTTGGACCATTATGAATAGAATTGCTTAGAAGTGCCATCCTTTCAAATAACATTAAGTAAATGAAACTTTCTCCACAAAATTTTGGCACTTATTTTACCAGGAACAAAAGGAATCATTTTAGAGACTTTGATGGTAATGCTGAGTCCCTGAAGAATGATACTTGCCCAGTTCCTAAGAAGGGCATTTGCTTTTAGCAGATGCTTTGAAACAGGAAAAATATTGATATAGTCTATTTGAGGAAAAGGTTTTTCATAAATGAAGGGATACTCACTGTACAGTGGTATGTTGTATCATTATTAATCAGTAACATTATTAACGGGATATATGCAAGAGGTTTATCATTTGTAAGCTGCTTTATACAGATGATATGGATCAATGATCAAGAACTGGTCATGTGAGTTGACTTCTTTATGTTTTAGGAACCTTTCTTCATTTTCATTGGTTTACATAGGGAGATTGCCTATAAATTATGGTGACTGTAAATGCCCCACCACATGAACTAAATCCATGTTTGAAATGGGGTTATGAAACCTAGGTTTCTGATCTTTTTTTCCTCTTTCCATGTTCAACCGATGTTTGGAGAATGAAGTATAGATTAATTTTTTCCTCTATTTTTTTTAATTTCCAAATTCCCATTTCCCTCAGATTAAGCATGCCCAATAAAAACTCTGAATACAATTTGTGATTGAATATCCTCTAGAGGACACTTAGGATTGTGCCTCCAAAGCATAATCTGTGGTTGTAATAATATTTGCTATGTTCTTCTACCATATAGGTTAATTTAATTCTTTCCCTAAAAGGCAAGGAAATTATCCCTGAAAATTTATTGACCCAGAGATTTATCATTAAAGTCATTTAATAATTGATATGTCTTTTTGTTTGCCTAAGGCTATCTTTTATTATTAAAGCTTTTTATTTTCAAGATATATCCATAGGTAATTTTCAGTATTCACCCTTGCAAAATCTCATGTTCCAATTTTTTCCCTCCACCTCCTCTCCTAAACGACAAGTAATCCAATATATGTTAAACATTTGCAATTCTTCTACACACATTTCCACAATTGTCATGCTGCACAAAGAAAAATCAGATCAAAAAGGGAAAAAATAAGAAAACAAAATTCAAGCAAAAAAGAACAAAAAAAGTGAAAATATTATGTTGTGATACACTCAGTCCCCACAGTCCTCTGGGTACAAATTTGTGTAAGATTTGTTTTATGAAAGAGTTTAATCTGTTTGAAATCAGTGCTCTTCCAAGTTGGCTGAGGATATTTTGTGTCCATGTGACTCACAGCAATATGCTCTGATGAAGCCAAATTTATGTTTGGAAATAGAATAGGGTAGAATGTATACTAAAATTAAGTCCAACGTCCTTACTGAATATTATGTCCATGATATGACTATTTAAATATCCTTTTCTTGACAATGATTTACCAGTATTTTGCTGAGTTCCAGTATTGAATTTTAGATTTAGTCAGCCTATTCTATAATAGAATGAAATTGTGAAATTATAAATTCACCTCCTTTAATTTAATTAGTTGACTTGTTCCATGACTCTCATTTCCTGTAGAAGTTTTGTATTAAAATTTCTCCCAAGTAGGAAAATCTTATTCCTGATTTTAGTAAAGAAGTAGATATAATTCCAAGAGAAAAATAGATCTAGGGTTAAATCCTCACAAATGAAGATGCAAACTATTTTTATGTTTAAGTTTCGGAAACTGTTCACTAAAAAACTAAGTTCCTGGAGATCTTTGAATGCAAAGAAATGAAGACAATTCTTCATGGATATTGTTTAGATACTCAAAGTTGGAAATTTTTGCTAATCACTTTTCTTAAATTTACTAACATTCTATAAATAAAAAAATAAAAAAAAATTCTATAAAAAAAGATAAGTTGAAGTTCCTTTATTTGTGGAAAGAGCTATTGAGAACAACTGTTAGTCATTGTGAATTTGAAACACAAACAAATATATCCTATTTGGGGGAAGATAGCAATATCATGACTGTCTCATTACTGAATCTTTAACTTCCTGATTAATTTTATCCTCTACTAGACAGTTATATATAATTATCCATACACACTTACATAGGAATATAGTCATGTGGTTGGGAGAAGTCATTTATTAAATAACCAATGATCAATTTATTATCTTCCCCTTCAATTGAAGAAATTATAGAAAGTAATTGTTAGAAAGCAGAAACAGTAGCATTCATATTTGGTTTTCTTTTTGTGAAGCATCTTCAATCAAATTTGATTAAATTAGATTAAAGCTATAACTATGAATTGAGGGAAATAACACATGAACAACTTTGCTGTATTAGCATGAAAAGCAACTAAACAAATATATTTAGTTTGGTTTTATGTTTATAAAATTGTGACTGTTCTTTGCAGTAGACAGTATTTGCTTTCTGAACAACATTGTCAAATAGCTCAAAAAACAGGTGGGATGGTACATATAAGCAGCCAGTAGGAGGAGCTACACTAGACAGAGAAAAGAACAGCTAGTGAACAACTTTCTGAATTTCCATCATAGATATTTACAGCAATATCTTTCACTTTTACAGTTTATTTTGAAGTTAATTTTTTGATGTTGTTTCTTTTTATAAAACTGTGATTTGATAAGTATAGGGAATTATTCAGTTACTTATAGTTTTAGAGACTGCATATAGTATGGAGAGATTAAATGGCTTGCTCTGAGTCCAGTAAGCAAAAGAAGAAAGGAACAAGCATTTATATGGCAGTTAGTATGTGCCAGGCATTGTCCTAAACACTTTATAAAAACACTGAGGTAGGTTCTCTTATTATTCCTATTTTATTCTTGAAGAAACTGAAGCAAACAGAATTTAAATGAATTATACAGGCTAACACTGTAAACATCAGAGGTCAAATTTGAACTCAGTCCTTCCAGATTTTAGGCCCAATTCTTTAACCACCACGCTATTAACTGCTTTACGTACCTTCTCTATACTAGACACTGTGTTGATGCTTTACAGATATTATTTCATTTGATTTTCATATCTACTCTGGAAGACAGGTGCTGTTGTTATTCGCATTGTTGGGAAAACTGAGACAGATGAGATTAAATTACTTTCCTAAGGTGATAGAGACATTGACAATGGCCCAGTGTTCTATTCACTGTACCACTCGGCTACCACAAGCAGAATATATTAAATTTAGAACTTATACTAAAGTCTTCCCAGTTTTAAGACTGGTTTTGTATCCATGAGACTATGCTGCCCAAGATCATTTAATCTTGAAAATGTAGAAGAGGTAAATTTGAACTTAAAATTATGCTTTTAAAATCTCATCAAATAAGCAGAATAGATGGGAGTGGTTTGCATATAAAGAAATAAAGCACTGTCCATTGACTATAAGAACTACTTTGAACAAAGATCAGCAATAAAACTTAACAAATGCTGCAGACATTTACAACTCTCTGCAAGTGTAATGGCACCTCTACCAAATACTTACGTTAAATTGCAAATTTTATGTGCCAAAATACTATGCACAATGAATTAGAAATGTCCTTATCAATCTCATGGTGAATATGAAGACAAAACCAAACAATCAAGTTTGTTATAAAGGATAAATAAACTAAAATTCTTTATGTCTTAGAGACAAAAACTCATAAGTTATCTTAAAATAATATAGCACATGTTACAATTCATAGGAACAGCAGATTAAGAAAAAGAACCTAAAATTCTAGAGGAAAAGATATTAGGTTTAAATATATTAGATGACATTAAATCTTAACTTAGTGCAATGGAAGTGTTATAAAAGCTTTAAAAAATCAATTTTCAGCAATAAAGGTTCATTTTTGAGGTGGGCAAAGATATTGTGGATATAAATGTTTGATTCTTCCTAAGAGAATAGCTTCTTCTTTTTTTGCTAAAATAAAAAAAAAAGAACAATGTCTGCTTCAGTCAATGGTAAGGAATTGATAATGGTGCTTCCACTGCAGCAACATCTAAAATATGGTAAATATATATATATATATATATATATATATATATATATATATATATTATATATACCTATTCAGAGATGGATATGCCATCTCTCAGGTTTAGTGTTTGTGAAATGAACACTGAGTATCTGAATTTTTCTTAATGCTCTAACCAATTTATTTTGTTATTTTTACCTTTTCTAATTCTAGTATATTCAGCTCTTTGCATAATACTTTTTGAACTTCCTTGCTTTCTCCCCATCCCCAACTACAATTCTTTCCTTTGAAATATGCTCTGAGAAATATAAAGAAAATTCCTTTCGCAATCTTTAATTTTAAAAGTCAAATAAGTCAATTCATGTTTCCTAAGTGAATAAGTAGTTTTTACTAGTGTATCAGGTGCTAAATATTTTAATAATACTATGAAGGAGGTGCTCTTTTTATCCCCATTTTATAGTTGAGGAAACTGTTGTAGTTTAAGTGATTTGCCCAGGGTAATACTGCATGTATCAGAGGTTGCATTTGAACTCAGATCTTCCTGATTTCAGTCCTGCACCATTCTGTACACTGCATCATGAACTGCTTTATTAAGTACCTACTCCATTAGAAATGTATGTACTCAGTAAAACTGATAATGCATTATAAGTGTAAAAAAGATCCTTCTCTTTACGTAAGATTCTTGTCCAACGAGTTTAACCTTTGAAAAATAGAAATATTTAATGTATTAGAGACCTTGTCTTGATTCTTTTAATATTTTTGTGCATATGTGTGTATTTCCACCTCCACTACTATAACAGAGAGATAGTCTTGCAAAAAAAAAAATATACTAAGATGTAAATCCCTGAAAAAAGGAATTATTTCTAATTTTATCTTTTTCTTCAATTTCTAGCAAGATACCAGGCACATAATAAGTGCTTTTGAGATTCTTATTGATTGAACTAATTGACTCCTGTTTTCAGGTCAAATAGTGATTCAGGGTAGAAGACTTTGAAACATTTATTAATTTCCTTGCCTCTAAAATCAAACTAATTCATCTTTAGATTCCCTTCTAGTTCTGTCTGACAGCTAGGTGACACAGTGGATGGAGTGCCAGACCTAGAATCCGGAAGACATTTTTTTATTAGTTCAATACTAGTTGAGTAATCTTGGGCAAGTCACTAACCCTATCTGCCTCAGTTTCCTCATCTATAAAGTGAACTGGAGAAGGAAATGACAAGCCATTCTGATATCTTTACCAAGAAAACCCTAAATAAGGTCAGGAAGAATCAGACATGACTGGAAAACAACTAGTTCTTCTAGTATTATCTATGGAAGTGTGAACTTAAGTTACAACTGAGGGAAATTTTTTGAAAAATTAAAAGGAAATAAAAGAAATGATGTTGAAAAGTAGGTCTTGATTAAAGCACCAACAAAATCATGCAGTAAGTAAAATTTTTTATTACATTTTTAAGGTTGAAGTAGTTTTATAAATTCAAGAAATATCCCAATTCCAGATTAGTGTTTTTATTCTATTTGTGTTTCTGGCCATATTTTCTTCCTTTTAAATTTCTCTACTTAGATGCTACAGAGTTTTCTAGAGAATTCTTTGTCCAAATGATAAAAATAGAGGTTTTCTCACTATGGTTAGGCTATTATATGATACTCTGGCATAATATGGGATTAAAAGTTGTAAATCTTGTTAATATAATTTCATATCTAGAAATGAAAGGGACCTCAAAGACCATATAATTCAACAGTCTCATTTTACATCTGAGTTAGTTGAATCCCAGAGAAGGTAATTCCATGACATTATATCTATGTGTTATACAAAATAATTTAAGATCTGACGTGGTCCCTGTTCTGCATAAATTTATAGTCAATAATCTAAAATCATCAACAGTTTAATAGTCAAATGTATAGCATATAGCAGACTCTTCTGCCTCATTACTGTAGTGTATTCATTATCAGTAAAGCAAATGATAGGGCTTCCCTAAAAAGAAAGAAAAGTAATACAAAATTAAGGTACAATTGTTCAGGAAGACATATTTCTTTAAAAAAAACCTACCATTTTGAAATTCATGAAGTATGCTAGAAAATGCAGGTCAGTCTAATAGGAAAAAAATTGTCAATTTGTAGTCATTTCTATTGATATGTAGACTATGCTAGAATTCACAAAGGGAATTTAATCTCTTCAAGTTTCTGTTTTGAAAACCTACTGTGAGTTCAACATGGTCAGAGACTTGTCATTTTATTAATGAAGAGTGACCAATTGTCACCTAATAAGACATTAGTTGTGAAGGATCATGAGACAAATAAAACGTAAATACTTATGTTTTTAAGACATAATTAAAGCTCTTGAGATGGCAATTATGAAAAGGTAACATGACAAGGTGCATCTATATTGACAGAATATATTTATTTTGACAGAATGTGTCTAAGAAATCCTCATGGTGTAATATATCTGTCTGTCATGTTAGGAAGTTCACATGCATTTATTGACTTTATGTAAGTGTGGATGTAAGAATTGTCACTTCACCTTATTTCATAGTGACATGTTATGAAGCATATGATTTCCTCAAATAACAGCCATTTACAAATGTTTGATTTTTTTGAGAGAGTATTTCTAAACAATTATTTCTGGCTTCAGGGGATGTTGAGTTTTTCTGCACACACAGAGATACTTTGAAGTCAATTCTGAAACCCTGATTTTACATATGAGAACACTGAGATTGTTCTCAAATTTCTTATTGAATACAAAAATTAAAAAGTTATTAGAATTTAACCATTTTACAAATAAACTACCCAAATGAAATTGACAACCTTAATGAACTCAATTTCCTTAGATCTAAAATCATGGAATAAAACTAATTCAGTTGTAGTTTCCTTCTAATTCTCTTTAGTTAAATCCATTAAAATGTGAACTTAAATAAGTTATAATAGAACTGAATTTGTTGAATGAAAATGAAATTCTGTTGAAATGTAGGGCTAGGTTCAAGCATATACAAAATTATGAAGTACTTACAATTTGTCTTTGTTGCATTTCTATCTTCCATTTAATTATTGCTTTATTTTCTTTTAGAATATACCATTTCTTGGCTTCTCACCATAACACCAACAAACTATTCTTCATACTATCCTTAATTTTATGTTTTTCATTATCCATATGAACCTCAAACCAAGTCTCAGAGAGTCCTTAGTTTCTTTGTCCTGAAAAACATTGATTTTCTTCTTTACAAAATTAGTCTTTATAATCCAGAATGAAAGAAGTGATTTTTTTGGGGGGGTACATTTATTTCAGAGAGGATTCTGGGAAGATGGCAGAATAGTTCACAAAATTCCAAGCTCTCCAGATTTCCACCACAAATGAGGCAAAATCGTACATCAGGATGAACATAGAAAGCTAAAATCAAATAAGAGTTAGAAGAGAATAATGGCCCTTCTGGGACAATTGGAGATCAGAAGAAAAATATCAGGGCAGAGGTTTGGCCCCTATGAAGTGTAAATACCTCCAGGCTAGTTTTGCTGAAACAGCCAAATATGAGTCCTGAGGCTAGCTGGGTTGCAAGGTATCTTCCAAACCACAAAAATTTTCTTCTTCCAAATAGTGTGAGAATTTGGCAACTGAGTGGGGAAGATCTACAGCCTCTGCTTCTAAAGAATGCCAGGCCCAAATATGCTGCTAAATTGTAGCTTGGGACAAGAAGAAATCAGTACATGTCTGGTCGGTGGGGCAGGAATGCTGCCTTCTGTGGGCATTTACAGAAGTGTGAAGTCCGCAGTTTAAATTCCAGATCAAGAGGGAAAACTGAAGGAGGGCAGAAGCCAGAGGAACCCTTCACCATAGCCTAGGTGATTGTACCAACAATCTACTATATTTTTTTTTAAATGAACAGTCAAATAAAAAAGAACCTAACCACAGAAAATTATATTATGAGAACTGGGAGAACAGGGTTAATCTTCAGAGGAAGATAGTAAAGTGAAAAAAAAAATCCTTTCCTAAATCAAAGAATAGTGATAAATGGTTAAATGCTCAAAAAGAATTTTGAGAACAATTAAAAAAAAAACTTTTAAAATCAAATGAAATAGAAGAGGGAAAAGAACCCACATGTGCAAAAAGGTTTGTAGCAGCTCTTTTGCTGGTGGCAAAAAAATTAGAAAGTGGAGGG
>JAJPUD010009392.1:0-29012 GCA_023553655.1 Myrmecobius fasciatus
TGATTCTTCAAGTCTTAGTGAGTCATTCACTTGCATTTGTTCAATTCTTATTTTTAAAGTGTTGTTTTCTTCAGTTACCTTTTTAAGCTCCTTTTGTAACTGGCCAATTTGTTCATTGCACTCTTTTTCCACTTCACTAATTTTATTTTTTAATAAATTGGTGTCTTTTTCATATCTCTTTTGCAGGGCATCATATCCTTCTTGCACTGATTTCAGTTTATTTTCCCATTTATCCTCCAGCTCTCTTTTGAGGTTCTTTATGCAGTCTTCCAGAAAGGCCTTTTGAAAAGGGGACCAGTGATGGTCCTGGCTGATGTTCTCTGGATTTTTGTCTAAAGGAACCTCTGGCTCTGGGGTCATTTCTTTGCCTTGATAAAAGCTGTCTATGGTGAGAGCTCTCTTTTGCTTCTTCATCATATTTTTTTTTTTTTAGACAGTGTGGATATCTCTTTAAGGTAGGGGAAAAAAAGCGGTGGCTGCAAAAAGCTTTGCCCTGGGGCACTTCGGCGAGTTGACTTAAGGTGCTGGGCCGGTGGGGGCTAGGACTAAGTCCAAATTACTCCTTAAACAAGGCAAGTCTGCCAGAACACCTGCCCCCAATCAGGGCAGAGTGTCCCGAGTGCCTCAGATAAACTCCAGGTGTTTGGAATTTGGAGTTTGGAGTTTGGAATTTCTTCCACAATGAGCTGAGCTGAGTCCCACCCACACTTCTGGCCTGCGCAGTTGTTGTCTATTTATCTCTCTGTCCGAGTCCGACTAACCTGTTATGAAGTTATCCAGAGAGCCGTGCCCAAATATTTCTGAGTTCGTTGACTTGAAGATCAGTTCGGAGGCTTATTTTATTGTTGATTTGAGAGAAGATCAGAGGAGAGGCAGAAAGTCACCTTTTCACTCCGCCATCTTGGCTCCGCCCCCCATATTTGTGGATTCTTTGACTTCATAACCAGTTTAGAGGGTTAATCTAGGAGTTGGTTTGAGTGAAGGTCAGAGAAGGTAACAAAAAGTTATATTTTCTCTCAGTCATCTTGGCTCTGCCTATGAAATGCATTTTCTGGAAAGAGTTCTGTTATGTCTTCTCACTGGTACATAGGGAAGTTATTATAATCATTACTACTTCCTATAATATACCCCAAGTAAATCAAAGTAGAAAGGATAAGTTACTGATATGCCTTTATAATTTCTCTTGGTTTATGGCTAGTGTGCTGCATAAGATATAATCAGAAGTCTGACTGCTACATAAATGGGGATACCTTTTTAATGACTTATAAAAATTAAGTAATTGAAGAATATGGAATCAATTAAAATTTGATTATATCAATAATGAATTCTATTTGCTTTAAAAAAAAATATTCTAAAATGTACTCTTCAAGAATATAGGTCCAGAGGAAGTATTTCTGGCTATATGAAGACTGTCTGAAATCATTAGTAGCAACAAGTCATTATTTAAAAAAAAGTAAAATCTATAAGCAACTTTTCCCTTAACCAGAAACTCTTGGGAAAATAAGAATAAAATGGAAAGTTAGTGATTGCCAATAAAGGGAATAGTCAAAGAAAACTTCATGAAAGAGGAAAATTCTTTTCCATGACTTTTTTGCTTCTGAGAAAGTAAAATTGGTAAAATCTAAGATACAAAGTAGTGAGAAACATCACAAAAATCATGAAGCCCATGAAGCTTAAGGAGATTGTATTTCTTTATAAATAATTTTTGGGAAACCTCAAATGGTAAAATCATTGTGAATGCAAAATCATCAGGTAGGATACAAGATAGGAGTAAAGATCCATCACCAACAATCATCTTCCATTCACTGAAGTAAGGTCATGAATCATCACTTACTCCACAACCTGGTATTCATAAAGGAGCTCACAATCAGGTGGATTTTACTGTGTTTTTTGGATATTTATTTTGATTTAAGTTGGTAATAAATTCAATGCCTTGACTGTAGTTTTTTCCTTCTCCCCTCTTCTCCTGGAACCCTTATATTATTTTGTGGATTAGTTCAAGTAATAGCTCCTTTCAGAGGTTTCAGGATCCCCTTTCCCTGAAGCAATTAATGCTCCCTATTCTGGACTTATTTATTTCCTTCATATGTGTTTTGAATATATTTAAATAAGTACATGTTGTGTCCCCTCTGTAGATAAGTTCAACTTTTTAATTAACTCTCTGCTTTCTATTTGCAGGTCTGTTTGGTCTGGAATCTACTCTTCATAGAGTTCCTATTGTTGACTTTCCAACCCTCTTTTCAGAATTCTTTTCTGTGTTGTTTTCTCAGGTTTTATTGTGTTTCTTGATGGCAGGAACTTTTTTTCTCTTATACATATCCTCAGAATTTATCACAATACCTGTCATAGAGGAAGTGCTTAAATGCTTACTTAATTCAATTGAATAAATGTCTGCTGCTGGTGGTCACAGACTGCTTTGATTTTTTTCTTTATAGTTTCCATAACCAAAATTAATTTTGAGTATACTATGGGTGTGCTGGTTTAAGCGGTTTGAATAATTTAAAGAATATGCAATCCTGGTCTTTTAAAAGCTCCTAATCCAAGAGTTAAATTTCCTTTCTCTTTGCATAAAGCCAATAGCCCAGGTTTTATGTTGTGCCTCAGGTATTTGTTCCAAGAAAAACTCTGTAGCAGCAAGATATTCTTTTCTCAACACCTGAGAGGTCCCTACAGGTTAATTTCTGCCACAAGAGTAGCTGCTCTGATAAGCATTGACTTTCACTGACATCTCCTGCAGGCATGCACCTGCAAACTCATGTATGTTTTGTGACAGTGGCACCAAGTGTAGCTTCTCCAACTCACAAAGCTCCTCCAGGAATCTCAAAAAGTTTCAGTGACATTCATTTAATAATCACTTATACCATTGAAGGAGGCAATATTGGCTGACTGTGTTTATGAGGTGCTGTTCCTGCCCAGTGGTCCCCCACTAAGGAGTTTGTTGCATACAAAGAGGAGAGAAATGATGAAACTTTAATGTCATGCAATTTCCAACTTAAAATATATAAAATGAAGTACAACTGGGAAATGACATGTTTTGGAAATTACATAAAATGATTGACAATGTGAAATAAAATAGAATAATTCATCAAAGTTACAGTATACAACAAAAAAATGTTCACCAACTGTGGACACATTTCCTGAACTTGGAAAGTCAGGAACTGAAACAAAAATCGCATTAGATTTTCATCAACTACATGTTCTCGTCATGGCAAAGTGAAATAAATTTATCATGTGTAAAATAATTATTTTTTAAACTTGTTAGCATAGTTTTATTTTAACTAAATTTTATTAACTCTTAAAAAGATGGTGGTTTATCTGGAGAAGCTTGTTTGTGAATTTTTAATAATATTGTTCTTTAAAAATGACACTATAGGATTTTACTTTTTATAATATTGTATCACTATTTATTTGAATATTGTACTAATTTGTCATATTTTGTAGATTCTTAGGCTTTAGCTTCAAGTTTATGACCTCAGGACATTAAGTGAACAGTTTCATATTGTTTTCCAATGTTGAATCTCCAGAAACATTTCTCAAAGCTCAGCCTGGTCCCTATATTTGCAATTTCATCCTTATCTTATTTGTTCCTTTCACCATGCTTTTTTTTTAAAAATAAGATGTCAATTTTCAACTTATCTATTAACCTTTATATTTCAAGAATAAACCAACGGCTTCATTAAATTTTCTGAAAAATGTTGTCTGCTAGCTAAAACTGAAATGCCTTTTTGCAGTTAGGTGGTGCAGTGGAGAAAGTATTGGGTCTGAAGTCAGAAAGATTGAGTTCAAAAGCAGCTTTAGACATTTATTATCTGTGTGACCTTAGGCAAGTTCCTTAGTCTTTATTACACTACCATTATTTCAAAAAAAATAGTTTTGAGGATCAAAGCAATATTTATGAAGCAATTGTTCTATGATATACAAATGCTTAAATCTTGCCATCAAGAGATTTAAAATATAATTATTATTATATTTTTTTTCTTAAGGTAAAGAAGACTTAAAGCCTATCTTCAAATATTTTCAGGATTATTCTATAGCATGGTAATTAGATTTCTTTCATTTGACACCAGATGGAAGAATGAGAAGAAATAAAATTTAAAGAAATGGCAATTTTTAGACTTAAATGAAAGGAAAATCTTCCTAGTTATTTCAGTTGTTCAAGAGGGAAATGGGTTGCCTTAGGTGGTTGGAGGGCTCCATGTGACTGAAGGGCTTCAACTGGAAGCTTCAATTGAACTTGGCAAGGTTGCTATTAAAGTTACTCATGGTTGATATGCCGTCTAGTTATAAGTAATCTGTTAGCTCTTTTGCAATTCCATGATTCAAGGGAGAGAGAAAAAAGTCAGTGAAAAATTATGAAGATATAAGAGGTCTTAAAATCACAGATGACTATTTTTAACTGGAAAATGTAAATGGATCATAGTAAAAGTACATAGGTAAAAAATGTAGATGGACATTTCTTAACTATAATTCTCAGATCATTTTCGTTTAGCTTTACTCATTGTTATCCCTAACCCAATTCTATAAAACAAGTATGTTAAGTATTGTAAAGGAGATTAGGTTTTGAATCAGAAGTGAGATATAGAGATTTTTTTTTACTTTTGGTAGCTGTATTCAATCAGGAAAGACCTGAAATCAATTTCATAGTTTCAACACATTTTCTTTCTTTCTTTTTTTTTTTAATTTTATTTTATTTGCAAAACATATGTATGGGTAATTCTTCAAAATTAACCATTACATATCTTTCTGTTACAAATTTTTACCCCCAACTCCCCATCCCTCCCCTAGATGGCAGGATATCCACTACATGTTGTGTTAATTATGTTAAAATAATTGACAGATTGAATATATGTATACACATTTCCACACTTATCATTGTTGTGCAAGAAAAATCGTATCTACACGAAAGACATAACAGATAAAGGAAACACAATGTAAGCAAACATCAATCGAGAGTATGAGAATGTTATGTTGTGGTCCACATTTCACATCCCTCTCTCTGGGAGCATATGGCTCCCTTCAGTGAGCAACTGGAAGTGGTTTGAAACATTTCATTGTTGAAGAGAGCCATGTCCATCAAAATTGATATAGTATTGTTGTTGCCATATATAATAATGTCCTGGTTCTGCTCCTTTCACTCAGCATCAGTTCATGTAAGTCTCTCCAGGCCTCTCTGAAATCATCCTACTGGTCATTTCTTACAGAACAATAATATTCCATAATATTCATATACCATAATTTATTCAGCCATTTTCTAATTGAAGGGCATCTATTCAGTTTCCAGTTTCTAGCCACTACAAAAAGGGCTGCCACAAACATTCTTGCACATGTGGGGCCCTTTCCTTCCTTTATAATTTCTTTGGGATATAAGCCCAATTGAAATGCTGCTGGGTCAAAGGGTATGCACAGTTTGATAACATTTTGAGCATAGCTCCAAATTGCTCTCCAGAATTGCTGTATCCGTTCACAGCTCCAAAAACAATGCATCAGTGTCCCAGTCTTCCCACATCCCCTCCAACATTCATCATTAACTTTTCCTGTCATTTTAGCCAATCTGACAGGTGTGTAGTGGTACCGCAGGGTTATCTTAATTTCCATTTCTCTGATCAATAGTGATTTGGAGCACCTTTTCATATGACTACAAAGAGTTTTATTTTCATCTTCTGAAAATTGTCTGTTCATATCCTTTGACCATTTATTGATTGGAGAATGGCTTGAGTTCTTATAAATATGAGACAATTCTCTATATATTTTAGAGATGAGACCTTTATCAGAACCCTTAAATATAAAGATGATTTCCCAATTTATTGCTTCCCTCCTAATCATGACTGCATTGGTTTTGTTTGTACAAAAATTTTTTAACGTAATATAGTCAAAGTTATCTATCTGGTGTTCAATTAAGAGTTCCAGTTCTTCTTTGGACATAAATTTATTCCATCTCCATAGGTCTGAGAGGTAAACTATATTACGCTCCTCTAATTTACTTATAATATCACTCTTTTTTAAAATTTTATTTTATTTGCAAAACATATGTATGGGTAACTTTTCAACATTAACCCTTACATAGATTTGTTACAGATTTTCCCCCCAACTCCACACCCCTCCCCTAGATGGAAGGATATCCACTACATGTTAATTATGTTAAAATATTTGGCAAATAAAATATATGTATACATATTTCCACACTTATTGTTGTGCAAGAAAAATCGTATCTACACAGAAGACATATCAGATAAACGAAACACAATATAAGCAAACATCAATCAAGAGTATGAGAATGTTTTGTTGTGGTCTGCATTTCACATCCCTCTCTCTGGGTGTATATGGCTTTCTTCAGTGAACAATTGGAAGTGGTTTGAAACATTTCATTGTTGAAGAGAGCCATGTCCATCAGAATTGATTGTCATATAGTATTGTTGTTGCCGTGTATAATGATCTCCTGGTTCTGCTCATTTCACTCTGCATCAGTTCATGTAAGTCTCTCCAGGCCTCTCTGAAATCGTCCTCCTGGTCGTTTCTTACAGAACAATAATATTCCATAATATTCATATACCATAATTTGTTTAGCCATTCTCCAATTGAAGGGCATTTATTCAGTTTCCAGTTTCTAGCCACTACAAAAAGGGCTGCCACAAACATTCTTGCACATGTGGGGCCCTTTCCTTCCTTTATGATTTCTTTGGGATATAAGCCCAATAGAAATGCTGCTGGGTCAAAGGGTATGCACAGTTTGATAACTTTTTGAGCATAGTTCCAAATTGCTCTCCAGATTAATTGTATCTGTTCACAGCTCCACACCAACAATGCATTAGTGTCCCAGCCTTCCCACATCCCCTCCAACATTCTTCATTAACTTTTCCTGTCATTTTAGCCAATCTGACAGGTGTGTAGTGGTACCTCAGGGTTGTCTTGATTTGCATTTCTCTTATCAATAGTGATTTGGAGCACCTTTTCATATGACTACAAATAGTTTTAATTTCATCCTCTGAAAATTGTCTGTTCATATCCTTTGACCATTTATCAATTGGAGAATGGCTTGAATTTTTATAAATATGAGACAATTCTCTATATATTTTAGAGATGAGACCTTTATCAGAACTCTTAAATGTAAAGATGATTTCCCAATTTATTGCTTCCCTCCTAATCTTGACTGCATTGGTTTTGTTTGTACAAAAACTTTTTAACTTAATATAGTCAAAGTTATCTATCTGGTTTTCAATTAAGAGATCCAGTTCTTCTTTGGACATAAACTTATTCCATCTCCATAGGTCTGAGATGTAAACTATATTACGTTCCTCTAATTTACTTATATTATCACTGTTTATATCCAGATCATGAACCCATTTAGATCTTATCTTGGTATGTGGTATTAGATGTGGGTCAAGCCCTAATTTCTTCCACACTAGTTTCCAATTTTCCCAGCAGTTTTTTTTTTCAAATAGTGAGTACGTATCCCAGAAGCTGGGGGTTTGGGTTTATCAAATACTAAATTGGTATAGTTATTGCCTAGTTTGTCTTGTGATTCCATCCTATTCCACTGATCAACTGCTCTATTTCTTAGCCAGTACCAAATGGTTTTGATGACCGCTGCTTTGTTATAAAGTTTTAGAGCAAGTCCACCATCATCAGCCTTTTTTTTTTTCATTAATTCTCCTGAAACTCTTGACCTTTTGTTCTTCCAAATGAATTTTCCCAGTATTTTTTCTAGATCTGTAAGATAATTTCTTGGGAGTTTGATTGGTATGGCACTAAATAAGTAATTTAGTTTGGGTAGTCTTGTCATTTTTATTATATTCACTCGGCCTACCCATGACCATTTCATTTTTCTCCAGTTGACTAGATCTGATTTTATTAGTGTGGAAAGTGTTTTGTAATTTAGTTCCTATAATTTCTGACTTTCCCTTGGCAGATAAATTCCCAAATATTTTATACTATGATCCATTATTTGGAATGGAAATTTCTTTTTGTATCTCTTGCTGCTGAATTTTATTGGTAATACATAAAAATGCTGATGATTTATGTGGATTTATTTTGTATCCTGCAACTTTGCTAAAGTTGTGAATTGTTTCTAGTAGTTTTTTAGTTGAGTCTCTAGGGTTCTCCAAGTATACCAACATTTTATCTGCAAAGAGTGATAGATAATTTGGTTTCTTCGTTACCTACTCTAATTCCTTTAATCTCTTTTTTTTCTCTTACTGCCAAAGCCAACAGTTCTAAGACAATATTAAATAATAATGGTGACAGTGGGCAGCCTTGCTTCACTCCTGATCTTATTGGGAATGGTTCTAGTTTGACTCCATTATATATGATGCTTGCTGAAGGTTTTAAGTAGATACTACTAATCATTTTAAGGAAAAGCCCATTTATTCCTATACTCTCCTGTAGTTTCAATAGGAATTGGTGTTGGATTTTATCAAAGGCTTTTTCTGCATCTATTGAGATAATCATATGTTTTTTTGTTAATTTGCTTATTAATATAATTGATTATGCTAATAGTTTTCCTAATATTGAAAAAACCCTACATTCCTGGTATAAATCCTACTTGGTCATGGTATATTATCCTGTGGATGACTTTCTGTAATCTTGTTGCTAAAATCTTATTTAAGATTTTTGCATCAAAATTCATTAGGGAAATGGGTCTACAATGTTCTTTCTCGGTTTTCTCCCTACCTGGTTTAGTTAGCAGCACCATAGCTGTGTAATAAAATGAATTTGGTAGTACACCTTCTTTCCCTATTTTTTCAAATAGTTTATATAGTATTGGGATTAATTGTTCTTTGAATGTTTGGTAAAATTCACCTGTAAATCCATCTGGCCCTGGAGATTTTTTCTTAGGGAGTTGATTAATAGCTTGTTCTATTTCTTTTTCCAAAATGGGGCTATTCAAATAATTTATGTGTTCTTCTGTTAACCTAGGCAATCTATATTTTTGTAGATTTTCCTCGATTTCATTTACATTATCAAATTTATTGACATAAAGTTGGGCAAAGAAATTCCTAATTATTACTATAATTTCCTCTTTATTGGAGGAAAGTTCTCCCTTATCATTTTTGAGACTAACTATTTGATTTTCCTCTCTCCTTTTTCTAATCAAATTAACTAAAGGCTTATCTATTTTATTGTTTTTTTCATAAAACCAACTCTTAGTTTTATTTATTAATTCGATAGTTTTCTTATTTTCAATTTTATTGATCTCCCCTTTAATTTTCAGAATTTCCAATTTGGTATTTAATTAAGGGTTTTTAATTTGGTCTTTTTCTAGCTTTTTCAATTGTAAGCCCAGTTTATTGATCTTCTCTTTCTCTGTTTTATGCAAGTAAGCATCTAGAGATATAAAATTACCCCTTATAACCGCTTTAGCCATGTCCCACAAATTTTCGTATGTTGTCTCATTATTGCCATTCTCCTGGATGAAATTTTCGATTGTGTCTATAATTTGTTCTTTCACCCATTCATTCTTCAGGATTAGATTATTTAATTTCCAAATAACTTGTGGTCTGTTTTCTCCTGGCCTTATATTACATATGAGTTTTATTGCATCATGATCTGAGAAGGATGCATTTACTATTTCTGCTTTTCTGCATTTGATTTTGAGGTTTTATGCCCTAACACATGATTAATTTTTGTATAAGTTCCATGAACCCCTGAGTAAAAAGTATACTCCCTTCTATCACCATTCAATTTCCTCCAGAGATCTATCATACCTAACTTTTCTAGCCTTTTGTTTACCTCCCTAACTTCCTTCTTATTTATTTTGTGATTTGATTTATCCTATTCTGAGAGAGCAAGGTTGAGATCCTCCCCTAGTATAGTATTACAGTCTATTTCTGCTTGCATCTCTGTTAGTTTCTCCTCTAGGAATTTGGATGCTATACCACTTGGTGCATATATGTTTAGTATTGATACCGCTTCATTGTCTATGGTACCCTTTAGTAAAATATAGTTTCCTTCCTTATCTCTTTTAATTAGATCTATTTTTGTTTTTACTTGACCCGAGATCAGGATTGCTACCCCTGCCTTTGTTTGTTCACCTAAATCATGGAAGATTCTGCTCTAGCCCATTATCTTCACTCTGTATGTGTCTCTATGTTTTAGATGTGTTTCTTGTAAACAACATATTGTAGGATTCTGGCTTTTAATCCAGTCTGCCAGATCTTGTGTAATTCTAATTACAGTTCCTCGGTATTTGAACTGTTTCTTTGTATCTGCTTGTAATATCCTTTCCTTGGTGCGATAGTCCTGAAATTTGGCCGCAATATTCTTTGGAGTTTTAATTTTGGGGTCTCTTTCAGGAGGTGATCGGTGAATTCTTTCAATGCCAATTTTGCCATCTGATTCTAAAATATCAGGGCAATTCTCTTTCATGATTTCCTGGAACATAGCATCCAGGTTCTTTTTTTCATCGTGACTTTCAGGGAGTCTGATAATCCTTAGATTCTTTCTCCTGGATCTGTTTTCCAAGTCAGTTGTTTTTCCTAGGAGATATTTCATATTTTCTTCTAATTTTTCCTTTTTTGTGTTTGTTTGATTCTTGAAGTCTTATTGTGTCATTTACTTGTATTTGTTCAATTTTAATTTTTAAAGTATTATTTCCTTCAGTTATCTTTTTTAGCTCCGTTTGTAGCTGGCCAGTTGAATTTCTTGATTCAATGCATTCTTTTTCCATTTTGCCAGTTTTATTTTTCAGTGATTTGTTGTCTTTCCAATTCACCAATTTTGTTTTTCAGTGAATTTTTTTCTTTTTCCAATTCACCAATTTTGTTTTTCAGTGAATTGTTGTCTTTTTCCAGTTCACCAGTCCTGTTTTCTAGTTTTTGATATCTCTGTTTCACTGATTTCAATTTCTTTCCCCATTCTTCTAGCTCTCTTTTGAGATTCTTTATGCAATCTTCCAGGTAAGCCTTCTGAATGGGAGACCAGCTTAAGTCTGCCTTTGTGGCTTCATCTGGGATTGTTTTCAGAATCTCAGGATCTGGGGACTGCTCTACTTTCTCTCCGTAGAAGCTGTCTATGGTGAGAGCTCTCTTCTGCTTCTTAGTCATGGTTTTGAGCTGAGGTATCAGTCACCAGCAGGGGATTCTTCCCCAGTTTCAATTTGCCCTGGGGCAGTTTACCGAGTTGACTTCCGGTCTGAGGCTGGGCAGCTAAATCCTCACTAGGACCACGTTTTCATCTGGTCTCAATCCACCATTTACCAAAGGCAGATCTGCCAAAGCACCTGCCCGCAAGCAGAGCAAAGTGGCCCAGGTGTCTCCCAGGTTCTTCCTGGGTGCTTAAAACCTGCCTCTGTCCAACTCCCGCCCCAGCTGTGCCCTGGTGCCTGATTGTGGCCAGAGGGCAATACCCTGAGGCTAACCTCCCCTGGAGTTTTTTCAAAGTAGATTGTTGATAGAAGCGCGTTGTAGTCCAAGTGTTTGGTCAAGGTCTCACTCCAAAACCAGTTTGGAGGCTCAATTTGTCTGGGTCTGAGGGAAGGTCTCAGGAGCTCACAGAGAATGCTGTATGCAGTTCACCATCTTGGCTCCGCCCCCTCCACACGATGTATTTTCATATAAGTTCCATGAACCCTTGAGAAAAAAGTATACTCCCTTCTATCACCATTCAATTTCCTCCAGAGATCTATCATACCTAACTTTTCTAGCCGTTTGTTTACCTCCCTAAATTCTTTCTTATTTATTTTGTGATTTGATTTATCTAATTCTGAGAGAGCAAGGTTGAGATCCCCCACTAGTATAGTTTTGCTGTCTATTTCTCTTTGCATCTCTGTTAGTTTCTCCTCTAGGAATTTGGAAGCTATACCACTTGGTGCATATGTTTAGTATTGATACTGCTTCATTGTCTATGGTACCCTTTAGTAAAATATAGTTTTCTTCCTTATCTCTTTTAATTAGATCTATTTTTGCTTTTACTTGATTTGAGATAAGGATTGCTACTCCTGCCTTTCTTTGTTCACCTGAAGAATAAAAGTTTCTGCTCCAGCCCTTTACCTTCACTCTGTATGTATCTCTATGTTTTAGATGTGTTTCTTGTAAACAACATATTGTAGGGTTCTGGCTTTTAATTCAGTCTGCTACCCACTTCCATTTCATGGGAGAGTTCATCCCATTCACATTCACAGTTAAAATAACTATATCTGTATTCCCTGCCATCTTATTTATCCAGAGTTTTGATTTTCTCTTCCCTTTCCCCTCTCTCCCTTCCCCCCTCCCCAGCATTTTATTTTTGATGACCACCTCCCCCCAACTGTTCTCCCCCCTTTGGAATCCCTTCCTCCCCTTTATACCTTTCCCCTAATCTTTCTATTAGTCTATCCCTTTCCTTTCCTCCTTTCCATCCCACCTTCCCACAAGGGGGGTCAGGTCTTTCTTTGAAGCCAAATGTGTCTGATATACTCTCTTAGAGTCCAATCTAATAAGAGTAAGGTTTACACAATACTCATCACCCTCCCTTCTTTCCCTCGTTTATATTAGATCTTCTATGTCTCTTTATGAGATTTTGCCTTATTTTACCTCCTTTATTTTTACTTTATTTTGCCTCCTTTCACCCCCTTTTCCTTTTCAGTATGGTATCCCTTCCACCTCTAATTTCTTTTCCATTATTATCAAAGAAAAATCAAATTATACTCCCATTGTTTAAGGATACCTATAGTAGAAAAATAGTTCTCAGGAGTTCTTTTCTTTTTACCTTTTTATGCTTCTCTTTCTCTCTCTCTCTTTCTTTTTTTTTTTTTTTTTTTTGCTGAGGCAATTCGGGTTAAGAGACTTGCCCAGGGTCACACAGCTAGGGAATGTTAAGTGTCTGAGACCAGATTTGAACTCAGGTCCTCCTGATTTAAGGGCTGGTGCTCTATCTACTGCACCACCTAGCTGCCCCTATGCTTCTCTTGAGTGGTGTATTTGGAGGTCAAATTTTTTGTTCGGATCTGGTATTTTCATTAGAAATAGGTGAAATTCTCCTGTATCATTGAATGACCATCTTCTTCCCTGGAAGATGATGCTCATTCTAGCTGGATAACTTATTCTTGGTTGTAATCCAAGGTCTTTTGCCTTTCAGAATATCTGATTCCAGGCCCTTTGATCCTTTAATGTGGAAGCTGCCAGATCTTGTGTAATTCTAATTACAGTTCCTCAGTATTTGAACTGTTTCTTTCTAGCTGCTTGAAATATCCTTTCCTTGGTGCGATAGTCCTGAAATTTGGCCACGATATTCCTTGGGGTTTTGATTTTGGTGTCTCTTTCAGGAGGTGATCGGTGATTCTTTCAATGCCAACTTCCTTCTGATTCTGAAACATCTGGGCAATTCTCTTTCATGATTTCCTGAAAGATAGCTTCCAGGTTCTTTTTTTCATAGTGTCTTTCAGGGAGTCCAATAATCCTTACATTGTCTCTCCTGGATCTGTTTTCCCAGTCAGTTGTTTTTCCTAGCAGATATTTCATATTTTATTCTATTTTTTCACCTTTTTGTTTTTGTTTGACTGATTCTTGAAGTCTTATTGAGTCATTTACTTGTATTTGTTCAATTTTAATTTTTAAAGTATTTTTTCCTTTAGTTATCTTTTTTAGCTCCTTTTGTAGCTGGCCAATTGAATTTCTTAGTTCGATACATTCTTTTTCCATTTTGCCAATTTTAGTTTTCAATGAATTGTTGTCTTTTTCCAATTCACCATTTTTATTTTCCAGTGAATTGATGTTTTTTTTTTTTTTTACAATTTGCCATTTTTATTTTCCAGTGAATTAATGATTTTTTCCAATTCACCATTTTTATTTTCCAGTGAATTGGTGATTTTTTCCAATTCACCAATTTTATTTTTCAGTGAATTGTTTTCTTTTTCCAATTCACCAGTCCTGTTTTCCGGTTTTTGATATCTCTGTTGCACTGATCTCAATTTATTTCCCCATTTTTCTTCTAGCTCTCTTTTGAGATTCTTTATGCAATCTTCCAGGAAAGCCTTCTGAAAAGGGGTCCAGCTCATATCTGCCTTTGTGACTTTCTCTGGGATTGTTTTCAGAATCTCAGGATCTGGGGACTGCTCTACTTTCTCTCCTAGCAGCTGTCCATGGTGAGAGCTCTCTTCTGCTTCTTTCTCATATTTGTGAGCTGTAAGAAGTTTAGGTCTGGATCACTTGAGGTCTGAATCACTAGTAGGGAATTCTAGGGCCGTTTCAATTTGCCCCAGGGCAGTTGCCGACTTCCGGAGTGGGGCACGGCTAGATCCGCACTAGGACCACACTTTCAGCTGCTCTCAATCTGCTCTTTATCAGAGGCAGATCTGCCAAAGCACCTTCCTGTAAGCAGCTCAAAGTGGCCCATGTGTTTCCCAGGGACTTCCTGGGTGCCTAAAATCCACCCCTCTGTCACAGCCCGACTTCCGCCCCAGGCAGCTGGCGTCTGATCATGACCAGCTGCCAATTCCCCTGAGAGTGACCTCCGGAGTTTATTCAAAGTAGATTTTTGATAGAAGTGCATTGTAGTCCAAGTGTTTGGTGGAGCCCTCACTCCAGAACCAGTTCAGAGGCTCAATTTGTCTGGGTCTGAAGCAAGGTCTCAGGAGCTCACAGACAATGCTGTTTGGAGTTCACCATCTTGGCTCCACCCTCAACACATGTTTTCTCATAAAAGACAAGTAACTTTACATCTCTGAGAATAGTTTTCCTATTTGTATTAAATATGCATGCACACATACACACATATATGTATAAAAGTGCATAAATCTATATAGTACACACACACATGCACACACATACATATATATAATTGTGTGTACATATATATATACCAAGTGATTATACCTATTATATGAAAAAGTTAAGACTCAAACAGATAAATTAAAATGACTTGTGCCTCACCAGATAGGAAGGTAAAAGCATCACTTCATGTATACAATGTATTGTGTGTGTATGTATATAAATATATATATATATATATGCACAGACATACATATATATATATGTGTATATATAGGTTTATATGCCCATGTATAAATTAGATATAGATATATACATATGTATACATGCATACACATATATTTAACTTTCCATATGTAAAATGCTATGTAAATGTTAGCTATCATATTTATTAGAAATAATACCTACTGTGAGAATTTATTGGGTGGATTAAATGTAAATTGCTCTATTAACCTTAAAGCAATATATAAATACCAGTGATTTTTATTAAAAGGCTTTTCCTATTAGGAAAGGGAAAAAGCACATGCCAAACCTTCTTGCCTTCCAGGTACTCTTGAACCAGCCCTAATCATGGCCTTCTTGGTTAATCCAGTCTAATTTGGAAAATTAATAGTTGACTAGAATGTAGTTAAATAACTATTTTGCAATGCTGAATCTGTTAGCAAGAAGGATCTCAGCCCTGTAACAACTACATTCATTACAGAAAGCTTTTCTTTTCTCACAAGACACTTCTTAAATAATTCATTTCAACAAGTTTATTCTTAGATCTTTTAGGAATACTAGAGGGAGATACTTTAATACTCCCAATAATGAAAGGAAATACAAATCCTGTTTCATTTGATTGCTGTCAATTCTCCATAAAGCGTTACTTCTTATTCCCTTACTTATCAGAGGCTATCTCAAAATTCATCCAGGATACCTGGTTGTCAGGAAGACATCACATCACCTTCTGATGAAATCTAAGAAGCCCTGGGCTTTTTAATCAACCTCCACCCCCTGCAGCTCAACTTTCTTTTTTATAAGTTGCCTGCCCCAATTGGAGTTTGAGCTCCTTGAGTATTCTCTCAGTATTATGTATTTTATATATATCTTGAACTTGAAAATATATGTCTTATATCAAAAGGTTTTTTTCCTTCTATTCATAGCATCAGTAATTAGAGCAACATTTGATACATTATAAGCACTTAACATGTTTTGTCTTTCATTCATTTGTTCCTTCATTCATTCATCCATAACTTAAAAAACTTTATGTTGTTGAATGACCCAATATCATGAATGGATATTCATTTACTGCTTAGTAATAGTAGGTTTCTTTGATTCTGTTTTTTAATACCTCAAACTATCAATGATTTTATGAATATAGGTATTGCTTCTAGTGATATGCATAATAAATTCTCCATATCTGAGTACAAGGGATTTATTGTTATTCAGTTATATCAGTTGTGTACAACTCCTCTTAGTGCCATTTGGCATTTCTTGGCAAAGACACTAGAGTGGTTTGCCATTTTTTTCCATATCATTTTAAAGATCAGGTTCATCTGTCTCTATATCTATGAAATAAATGACTAAGTGACTTCCCCAGAGTTACACAGATAGCAAGTCTCAGAAACTGAATTTAAATTCAGGAAGAGATTCTAGGTCTGGAGTTCCAAGAACTATGGTGCCAGAGCAGCTAGGTGGCACAGTGGATGGAGCACCAAGCTTGAAGTTAGGAAGACCTGAGTTCAAATTTGGTCTCAGATACTTAACACTTCCTAGCTGTGTGACCCTGGTCAAGGCACTTAACCCCAATTGCCTCAGCAAAAAGAAAAAAAAAATCTATGGTACCTCCTAGCTTGTCTTAACAGAATCATAGTAATAACAGTAATTAGGCATTGAACTTGTCGTTTCATAAGGATAGGGAGATAACTTCCCACTAAATTCCCTCTACCAGTGCAGATAAGTGACTTCTCTGTAGTAAATAGTCTTAAGGACCTGCCTGGAACATTAATAACTGAAGTGACTTTTCCAGGATCACACATATAATATGCATCAGAGATGGGAGTTGAACCAAGGTCTTTCAGGCTCTGTGGCAATTCTCCATTCACTAAGTCAGCCTGATATTATTATCATTCCCATTCCTATGTCCCACTGCCCACTATCTCACAGCACCACCATTTGTCACTATGCTTATTGCTATTACTAATGTGTAACCAAATTTTAGGGGCACCTAGGTGCCACAGTGTATACATTGTCAAGCCTGGAATGAGAAAGACTAATCTTCGAAGTTCTAATTTTAAATACTTCTTGTGTGTGTGATCCTAGACAAGAGTCACTTTAATTCTGTTTGTCTCAGTTTCCTTAATTATAAGTTAAACTGGAGAAGGAAATAACAAACCATTCTAGGACCTTTACTAAAAAAATCTCATATAGCTTCACAAAGAATTGGACATAATTGGAAAATGACTAAATACAGAGACACAGGCAAATTTTATCTTCTTAATTATATGATGACAACCAACATTTATATAACACTTAAAGATTTACAAAACACTATATCTATATATCTATAATTCCATTTGTTCTATTAACTTTCTGAGGTGGGTGGTATTACTTTTCATATTTTTAACAGATGAATAAATGAAACCAAGAGAAGTTAATTGATTTGCTTAAAGTCATAGTATTTCTATGAGGTAGAATTCAAACCCTATCTTTCTGCCTCCAAGTCTGGCACTCTTAACAGCTAACAAGAGCCTCTGAATTTAGCTAGCCTGAACATTGATAAGTAGGATATAGGACAAATATATCTTTCACTGGCTCCATTCTTAAAAGTATGCTGGAGTGTTCAAGATCTTATTTTTAACTTTGAAAGCCTCTGAAGACTCAGGTCTTCTTTTGTGCCATTGTAAAAGGAATTTGATCAGTTAATCCCTAATTTTAAAAAAGCTTCTAAAATTTAGGTATAGAATTAAATCTACAACTATTTTCCCATGAATTTCAAAATAATGACTAGAGTTTTAAAATATTTTTTGTTTTTTTCCTTATCTCACTTGGTAAATTATGTTTTATGGGGTTAGCATTATACAATGTTTATCAAATAGATCATGGCTGTTAAAAAGAGTGTTTCAGAAGCCTATTCCAACCCTACTGTATAGTGACTATCAACTCTGACTGTATAATTATATTTTATACAATAATTAAACTGTTCAGATTGGTTTTACTCTGCTTTATTGGAATGAAGCTTTATGGGCAAATGTAATTAACCTCTACTGATCTTAATTATACACAAAGAGGGATCTTGGAATTGGTGACCTCACAATTCCCTTACAAGCTCATTTGCCAATATGTATTACATTGTATTAAAAATATCACATACCTCATGGCAGATATTATAAGCTTTAGAAGGAAAACCCAGAGGTTGTTCATTTCCTGTGATTTGGAAATTACTCAATTTAGGGCCTCTGTTAGAAATTTGTAGCACGGTTTGTTATACCAATCTCCTCCCCTATTTGGATCAGTTTAGTAGAAAGATCATACTATTCAATTTAGTCACACAAACCACATGTAATGTACAACATTTCTCTTCTTTCGTTCCCAGTATATAGTTCCCATTGAAATCATATTTGTCTTCCCCAATAAATGTTATAATTTATATAAAATATCACTTCCATCATCCCCCTTTTAGCAATTTTTATCAATTTCTGAAAATTCAAAGCATGTTTTCCATAAATTCCTCTCTCTAACTTATGTTGAAATTTCTTAGATGTAGAATTGATTTCCCTGTCATTATGACAAATGCATTTTATTTACTGAATTGAATATCACATTTGCCATGCATATTAATTTACTCATTGAAAAAAAGATACACTTTTTTCCCTGAACTGATGAACTAATATACTAATGGAATTCAAACTTTGTCTTATGATTCTTATGTTAGGTTATTTAAGTCCTTTACTTTCCTAAATTGTGGTTTTCATTATAAAGATGTGCAAATCTTCTGGTTTACATTATAACATTGAAGATATATACGTTTAGAGAAATAACAATTCAAGAAAAAAATATATATATACATATATATATAATCCTACTTAAGAGTATGATATACATTAAAACAATTTATTCACAATTTTTAAAATTAATAAATGTATTTAAGGCATGATTACAAAGTGAATAGATGCTTTAGAACATTCACCTCTGAAATTCCTTTTCCAGAGTAATCACTTTATAAACTTATGAAGTTCTTCCAGCAATGCTGTGATTCTTCCAAATGTTTTTGCTGTTGTATTCTTTTTATCAAAAATAACAAAAAGTATAATGGGGAGGGGGAAGTCAAAGTGTTAGAGTAACTTAGTTATCTGTCATTTTTCTTATCTGCAAAATAATTATGAGATATTAATTATCTCTCTCAAGGAATTGCTATGAGAAAAACACTATAAAAACTTAAGATAATAGAAAAATAGTTATTTTTATTTTACAAATCTTTTTTTTGGAATTATCTTCAGTAAATAATTACAAATTTGTAGTATATCCTCCCTAGTGATAAATCTATATTCATTGAGGATGGACTTATATAACATAAAGCATAAAAATAATTTAGAGCCAAACCTAGTTTCAAAAAAAAGTAAGTGATTAATTTAATCAATAGTATTTTTCATCAAAAAAGAGCTCATGTGGATTTTTACAATCTTTGGAACAATTTAACTTTAAGATTTAAGAAAAATGAAAAGCAACCTAGCATAATACACTGGACTAAAAAAAGTCATTTAGTTTTACTCAACTAATTGAAATCAATGTCAGTTGAATTCCTATGACATACAAATCACTGTACTATTTAGGATCTATGGAAATGTCAAAAAATGCCAAGATAAGAATACCTTTTCACTCAAGGAGCTTACAATTTAATAGGAGACATCAGACATGAATGCACTTAACTATAATGGCAGACAGAATATAAAATAAAAAAGAGAAATAGAGCTTTCTATATATTTCAAGAATGAAATAGAAACTAGTCTTATGGCTGGAGTGCTGGACACATGGTAAAATTGAAATTGTGAAATAAGATTGAAAAGATAGACTGGTTTTGGATGCTGAAGATTATATATATAACCTTATGATCATAGATATAGAGAAGAAAGGTTCATTAAAGAATTGAATGAATTCACACATAAAAAAACATATTAATATAAAAAAGAGAAATATTGGTGACAAATTGTTTCCGGCCTTTGTACCCATTTCTTGTCTCACAGCTTCATGTCTCAAACCTAGCCAATTCTTTCCCTGAAATGCTTCACTCATCAAGATAGCACAGCCACAGGCTCTTTTGTTTAGGATTTCTCTTTGTTCAACAGTATTTGTCCTAGATGAGCAGATTACTTCTGTGCTGTTTCATCTGGATTGGTGTTTTCTGAATTTTTTTAAAAAGTACAATTCAAGCCAATTTCAGGAAATAAAGAGAATGGAGGAGTTTATAAATTAAAAGATATTTGTAGGGTATCAAGTCAGCAATTTATTTTCTCAATGAAATTGGATGATGGAAAATAGCAAAGTGTAGATGTCAGTAGGGTTTTATATATATTCATGGGATGGAATAAAGATATTCTTCATCTTATAAAGCACAGAAAAAAAAGAGAATTTGAATGATTTTGCATTTCTTTCAAAATAATTATTATGTTCATTATTATCATTATTATGTTCAGTGATTTGATCTTTCAATAGCAGAATTTTAAATAACCAAACCTATGTTCTAAATAACATAAAAATTCCTTTTTGTTGACCTTAGTATTCACTTCATAGTGACTGTTCTAAGATTTAGCACTTTAAAAAGATTCCTATGGATTATAGGAAATATTTTTGTTTCTATTCTCCATCCCAGACATTATATTCATATCTTGTACAGGTACTTTTAAAGTACATATGTATTTCTCCTTAAATAATAAGTATTATTCTATTTTTCCTAATTTAAATAATTTATCCATGTGATAAGAATTTCCTTTTAATGAGTTTTTTTTAGTTCTCTTTTATGGCATTTTCCTGTACAATTTTAACTATGAAATATTACCTATTCTTTTCTTAAGCACTTCTAAATCCGTTTATGCAAAATTTCTTTTTTAAGTTATACTATTGCTGTTTTTCCACTTGTTGTCTCTGACAAATACTAAAATGAAATGTACTGTTCCTCCTACAATTCCTATTTTAATGATGTACCCCTTTTCTCAGAATATGCCACTATATTCCTTTTATCCTTTTATCACTTCTATTTTTTGAAGAATAAAATTAAAATTAAGGTTTTTGTAAAAACCCTGATGTTTCAGTGGGGGAAAAAAGATATTCTAAAGTGGTTTCTTTAGCTACTGGAGACACCAATGAACACATATTTGGCAACAAAGTCTGAGGACTATCATTCATATGCTTATCTCAAAAGTTATTCACTTTATCTAACACATCTAAGAGATGTATAATATTATTATTTACATGTTCTTCATAATTACTACTATTTCCTCCTTGCCTTTTCCCTTTTCTGGATAGAATTTCTTATCTCATTAGTCCAAATTAATCTGTTGTGGATTTATCTTATCAGATTCTTGGTTCAATGTCTATTCTTTGGCAAACCCTACTGTCTTCCTATCTTGTATCATTTCAATGGAATTCAATCACACAAATGTGGCCTAATTGAAAAATCTTTGCTCTTTACATCTCATTAAATAATCTTAATTTATGAGAAAATGGGTGTTCATCTGGACTGGAAAAGTTCCTCATTATCATTCTATCACTCTTTGAACTTGGGTGTTTTGGAGAAAAGCAATGTTATAAAGAGAACAAAGGAAGTTAGAAGTAGAATTGGTTTGTGAAGATAGACAAAATTTGGTTATATGAGGAGGGTTGAGGCAACATTTGCTATCCAAACAGAAAGCTTCAACACATTCTTCTTTATTTCTATCTAAGAATCATGTGGAATATGAGCTTTGGTTAATATAAGAATTCTTGTCTTTACATCTTTAAGACAATTTGTCTTTATTCATTTAATCTTGCCTTTAAGGACTAACTTTTTCTTTAAACAAGAACAATCTGTGCTTAGATTTTCTTACAGACTCTTCCCATAATTCTAGCTGGCAAATCATTTTCAAAAAATTGACTTTCTCAAGTAGCACTGCTACAAATTTTATAACAATTTTACAAAAACTTGACCTCTGAAATTTTCCAAATATACTTTCTATCTTTATCTGCAACTCCAAGCTCTAGACAATTTAACTCCATTCATGGGGATATTATAATATGCAGCTGCATCAATTCAACAACAAGTTGGTTATCTGTGTATGTCAAGTGGATCAATACTACTGTGCTTCTAACCATAACCTCTTTCCTGTGTAATTGCAATGGGAATTATAGATCAGTCGGAAATGTACTTTATTGCATTAATTAATGACCATCCTTTTAAAAAGGAATCCAGAAAATGTCTTTCACTAACCTTTAGCCATTTTCTTTCCTGTAACACACGGAGCACAGCCTGACATCAAACATGGAGAGGACGTGTTTCTGAAAGCCTTCTAGAGTTGTTTACCAGCTATTTGATGTTATTTTGTTGCCACACTTGGTATCTGAACATAAAATAAGTTTTCAAAAGGATCACAGATTTTTTAAATTATTACATTTGGCTCTAAAACTACATATAAACAATTTGCTCATTTTTGGTATATGAATGTATGTTATAAAACTGTCATTCCAATATTAATGTATCAAGACAGCAGTAGGGATATTGTGATGATTATTGACACTGTCAGATCTCTTAATATTGTTAAAGTAGATAGTCATATGTTTTGGGAAGTTGTTTCTTGTTTTCTTTTTAATGGAAATATATGCTACAAAAAGAACAATGAATTGACATAACTTGCAAAATGAATGCTCTAACAATGACCAAATTAATTGGAGGAACAGTTTTCAGAATTTTCAGATAGACATGAAAATGGCCAAAGGCTCTTTTTATCATACATGTTGTGACTTACTATTAATCCCATAATCCTCTTCTTCTTACTTTCTCTCTTTCTTCTCCTCCCCAATTTCCCAATCATAAAAAAACAAACAAAAAAAACCCCAAAAAGAAACCAAAAAGAAACAAAAAAACTTTTGCTTGGGAAAATAAGAATACTGAATTTTTCTTCAGGGATGTTGATTTCATTCAAATATTTACTGCTTGTTTGTCTATGAATTAAAGATTTAACCATTCTGGCCTTCAGCTTCCTTATTTGAATATGAGGAAAATAATACCTACATTACTATTCAAATGGTTATTGTAAAGCTCAAATAAAATTATATGTGTAGAAGCTTTTGTAGCCCTTGTTGAGCTTTTAAAGTGTCATAATGAGGATGAGGAAAAGAATAATGGCCTATTTTTTGGGAAGGAGAAAAAAGAAAGTAAAGAAGAAGCAGCCTTGACTTTTGTGGTTGGAATATTTACTAATGGCTATGGCTCACTTATTTCTTTTTTTTTATGGGGAGGCAATTGGGGTTAAGTGACTTGGCCAGGTTCACACAACCAGGAAGTGTTAAGTGTCTGAGATCAGATTTGAACTCAGGTTCTCCTGACTTCAGGGCTGGTTCTTGGTTCATTTATTGTTGCAAAACTGCACACTGTTACTGAAATAACATAAAATTTATTTGTTTTAAATGCATTCTTGCTATCAAATTTAGATTTCAAGATGTCAGTAAGTCTTTTAACAGTGAATTTCAATCACATCCTTTTAAAATAGTAGCTTTTAATTTAAAAATGTATACAAAAATTGTTTCATCATTCAAAGTTGCAAAACCTTGTGTTCCAAATTTTCTTACATCCCTTTCTCTATCCCACTTCCCTAGACAGATAGCTATGCAATATATATTAAACATATGCAATTCTTCTATGCATATTCCACATTTATCAACCTGCACAAGAAAAAAATATATAGAAATGGGAAAAAATTGAAAGAAAGAAAGAAAAGTCATGCAAAGAACAAAAATAGTGAAAATATTGTACTGTGATTCACATTCAGTTCCCACAGTCCTCTTTCTGGATGCAGATGACTCTCTCCAACACAAGTTTATTGGAATAGGTATGAATCACCTTGTTGCTGAAAAGAGCCATATCCATCAGAGGTGATCACCATATAATCTTGTTGATATGTACAATGTTCTCTTGGTTCTATTCACTTCACTTCAAATCAGTTCATTTAAGTATCTTCACGTCTTTGTGAAATCACCTTGATCAACGTTTCTTATAGAACACTAACAATGCATAGCATTCATATACCATAACTTATTCAGCCATTCCCCAACTGGTGGGCATTCACTCACTTTCCAGGGCCTTGCCACTACAAAAAGGACTGCCACAAACATTTTTGCAAATGTGGATCCTTTTCTCTTTTTTATGATCATTTTGGGATATAGACCAATAGAGAAATAGCTAGATCAGATGGTATGCACAATTTGATAGCCCTATGGGAAATAATTCCAAATTTCTTTTCAGAATGGTTGCATCAATTCACAAACTCCATCAATAATATATTAGTATTCCAGTTTTCTCACACCACCCCCTCCAACATTTATCATTGTTTTCCTTGTAATTTTAGCCAATGTGAGAAGTATGTAGTAATATCTCAGAGTTGTCTTAATTTGCATTTTTCTAATGAAGAGTAATATAAAGCATTACATCATATGACTGAAAATGGTTTTAATTTCATTTGAAAAGTGTTCATATACTTTGACCATTTACCAATTGAAGAAAGGCTTGTATTCTTATAAATTTGAGTCAATTTTATATATAGTTTAGAAATTAAGACTTTATCAAACCCCTTGAATATAAATTTTCTTTCCCAATTTTCTGCTTCCCTTCTAGTCTTGGCTGATTTAATTTGTTTATACAAAACCTTTTTTAATTTGATGATATCAAAATAATCCATTTTGCATTTCATAATGTTCTCAAGTTCTTCTTTAACATAAATTCATTCCTTCTCCATAGATCTGAAATGTAAACTAATCTTCATTCTCCTAATTTGTTTATAGTATCATCCTTTGTGTCTAAATAATAAACCTATTTGACCTTATTTTCATATAGGGTAGTAGGTGTTGGTCAATGTCTAGTTTCTCCCTTATTATTTTCCAATTTTCTCAGCAATTTTTGTCAAATAATGAGTTCTTATTCCAGAAACTAGAGTTTGGGGGTTTATCAAACACTAGATTATTATAGTTATTGACTATTGTGTCTTGTGGACCAAACCTATTCCACTGATCAACTATTTTATTTCTTAGCCAGTACCAAATGGTTTGATGACTGCTTCTTTATTCTCTTCAGAATGGTTGTATTAGTTAACAAACTCCATCAACAATATATTAGTGTTCCAGTTTTCCCACATCCTCTCCAACATTTATCATTTTTTCTTGTCATTTTAGCCATTTAGGTCTGGTAATGCTAAGCCATCTTCATGGGCATTGATTTTTTTGTGAATTCCCTTGAAATTCTTGATCTTTTTTTTCCTAGATGAATTTTGTGACTATCTTTTTTTTAGCTCTGTAAAATAGTTTCATGGCAGTTTGGTTGGTATGGCACTGAATAAGATAGATTGTCATTTTTATTAGATTATTTAGATAGTTTGTCATTTTTATTATATTAGCTCAGTTTACCCATGAACACTTAATATTCTTCCAGTTTTTAGATCTAAATGTATTTGTGTAGAAAGTCTTTGTAATTTTGTTCATGGAATTTCTGTCTTTGTCTTGGCAGGTAGAAACCCAAATATTTTATATCTATAGTTATTGCAAATGGAACTTCTCCTTATATCTCTTCATGCTGGACTTTCTTGACAACATTTAGAAATGCTGATAATTTATATGGATTTATTGTTTATACTGCAACATTGGTACAGTTATTATTTCTAGTAATTTTTTTTATTGATTCTTTAGGAATCTCTTACTATACTATCATATCATGTGCAAAGAATGATAATTTTGATTCCTTACTACCTACTTTAGTTCTTTTAATCTATTTTTCTTCTCCTATTGCTAAAGCTAACATTTTTAATATGATATTGAATTGCATAGTGGACAACCTTGATTGATTCCTGATCTTATTGGGAATGCTTCTAATTTGTCCCCATTACATATGAAGCTTGTTAATGGTTTTAAATAGATGCTATTGATCATCCTTTAAAAAAAATTCAATTTTTCCCTATGCTTTCAACATTTTTAATTGTAATGGGTGTTTGATTTAGTCAAATGCTTTTTCTGCATCTATAGATATAATAATTTCATTTCTGTTAATTTGGTTATTAATGTACTTGTTTATACTAATAGTTTTCCTAATGTTAAACTAGCCCTGCATTCCTGGTATAAATCCAACTTGGTCATTGTATATTATCCTACTGTAATGTCCTTGCTGATAATTTATGTAAGAATTTTGCATCAATACCCTTTAGGGAAATTGGTCTATGATTTTCTTTCTCTGTTTTGACCCTACCTAGTTTAGCATCATCACCACACCTGTATCATAAAGGAAATTTGAAAGGGCTCCTTCTTTCTCTATTTTCCCAAAGATTTTGCATAATATTGGAATTACTTGTTCTTTAAATGCTTGGTAGCATTCATTTGTAAATCCATTTGGGCCAGGACATTATTTTTAAGGAGTTCATTAATTGCTTGCTAAAAAGAATATTTTATTTCTCAGATATGTGGAGAAAGAAGGAATTTGTGGCCACAGAACTGGAATTCAATATTGAACACAAAAAAGCTCATTTTGATTATATTAAGTTTAAATGTTTTTGTACAAATGAAACCAAAGAAGACAAGATTAGAAAGGAAGCACAGTGGTAGCTAAATGGCACAGTGGATAGAATACCAGCCCTGAATCAGGAGGACCTGAATTCAAATCTGGTTGCAGATACTTAATATTTCCTAGCTGTGTGACCCTGGGCAAGTCACTTAACCGCAATTGCCTCAGCAAAAAAAAAAGTTTTTGGCACCCCTTTTTGTAATGGCTTGAAATCGGAAACTTAGTTGATGCCCATTAGTTGGAGAATGGCTGAATAAATTAAGGAACATTATTGTTTTATAAGAAAAGACCAACAAGATGATTTCAAAGAGGGCTGGAGAGATGTACATGAACTGCTACTAAGTGAAATGAGCAGAACCAGGAGATCATTGTACACAACAATCACAAGATTATATGATCAATTCTGATGGACATGATTCTTTACAACAATGAGATGATTGAGACCAGTTTCAATGACCTTGTTATGAAGAGAACAATCTACACCTAGAGAGAGGGTGGGAATTGAGTGTGGATCACAACATAGCATTTTCACTCTTTCTGTTGTTGTTCGCTTGCATTTTATTTTCTTTCTCATTTTTTTTCCTTTTTGATATGATTTTTCTTGTGCAGCAAGATAATTGCATAAATATATGTACATATATTAGATTTAACAAATATTTTAAATGTGTTTAACATATATTGGTAAGTGGTAAAATAAGATCTAAAAAAAGGAGGTAAAAACAAGGTAAAATCACTTGAAGAGGCAAAGAAAACCTAATATAATTGAGAGAAAGAGGGGAGGGAGATGAGCATTGTGTAAATCTTTCTCTCATCAGGTTGGGGTCTAAAAGTGTATATCAGACATTTGATTTCACATAGAAACTTGTCTGTTGCTAGAGGGAAGTGGGAGGGAAAGGAGGAAAAGTAAGAGACAAACTAATAGAAGGGAAAATAGAAGAATCAGGGGAAAGGAGTAAAAACAGGGGGAGGGGATCTAAAGGGTGGAGTATTGTTTGGGGGAGGGGGTCATCAAAAGCAAAGTACTGAGGAGGGGGGAAGGGAGAAAGGGGAAAGGAAAGGAGAAAACATAACTTGGGTAAATAAGATGGCAGGAAATAAAGACTTAGTTATTCTAATTGTGAATGTGAATGGGATGAACTCTCCCACAAAATGAAAGCGGGTATCAGACTGGATTAAAAACCAGAATCCCACAATATGTTGTCTACAAGAAACACATCTAAAACATAGTGACACATATAGGATGAAGGTAAACGGCTGGAGCAGAAAATATTATGCTTCAGGTGAACAAAAAAAAGCAAAGGTAGCAATCCTTATCTCAGATAAATAAAAGCCAAGATAGATCTAATCAAAAGAGATAAGGAAGGAAACTATATTTTATTAAAGGGTACCATAGATAATGTGGCAATATCTATACTAAGTATATATGCACCAAGTGCAATAGCACACAAATTTCTAGGGAAGAAATTAAGAGAGATGCAAGAAGAAATAGACAGCCAAACGATAGTAGTGGGGGATCTCAACCTTGCTCTCTCAGAATTAGATAAATCAAACTACAAAATAAATAAGAAAGAAACTAGGGAGATAAACCAATTGTTAGAAAAGTTAGGTATGATAGATCTATGGAGAAATTTGAATGGAGACAGTAGGGAGTTTACTTTTTCCTCAGCAGTCCATGGAACCTATACAAAAATTGACCATGTGTTAGGGCATAAAAACCTCCAAATCAAATGCAGAAAGGCAGAAATAGTAAATGCATACTTTTCAGATCATGATGCAATAAAAATCACATGCAATATAAGGCCAGGAGAAAATAGACCAAAAGTTAATTAGAAATTAAATAATCTAATCCTGAAGAATGAATGGGTGAAAGAGCAAATCATACACACAATCAATAATTTCATCCAGGAGAATGACAATAAGGAGACAACATACCAAAATTTGTGGAATATGGCTAAAGCGGTTTTAAGGGGCAATTTTATATCTCTAGATGCTTACTTGCATAAAATAGAGAAAGAAAAGATCAACTAATTGGGATTATTATTAAAAAAAAAACTAGAAAAAGAACAAATTAAAAACCCTCAATTAAATACCAAATTGGAAATTCTAAAAGTAAAAGGAGAAATTAATAAAATTGAAAATAAGAAAACTATTGAATTAATAAATAAAACTAAGAGTTGGTTCTATGAAAAAACTAACAAAATAGATAAGTCTTTAGTTAATCTGATAAGAAAAAGGAAAGAGGAAAATCAAATTGATAGTCTCAAGAATGATAAGGGAGAACTTTCCTCCAATGAAGAGGAAATTAGAGCAATAATTAGGAGTTACTTTGCCCAACTTTATGCCAGTAAGTTTGATAATCTAAATGAAATGGAGGAATATCTACAAAAATATAGATTGCCCAGGTTAACAGAAGAGGATATAAATTATTTAAATAGCCCCATATTAGAAAAAGAAATAGAACAAGCTATTAACCAACTCCCTAAGAAAAAATCTCCAGGGCCAGATGGATTTACATGTGAATTCTACCAAACATTCAAAGAACAATTAATTCCAATACT